>SNQJ01S0071283.1:0-11050 GCA_010110895.2 Picea sitchensis | reverse complement strand
AGGCAAGGAATCTAGGCTCCGACTGAGGTTACAGGGAAAACAGTCACACACAACCACAAGGACAGAATGCTCTCCCTGGAATCTCCCACGCTCACTGCCCACAGACCCTCATTCCCCACATGACTGTTCCACCCCAGGAGAATGCACCTTCTTTGTCACCTGGACAGTCCTTCGGCTGCCAATCTCCCTTACCTTGGGTTACAGGAACAAACCGGACCAGAAGTCTATGGGCTCTATGGCAGCTACAAGGTTCCTTCCAGGAGTTCTCTCCTTCCTCTGTGCACTCTCTCACCTAGAGGAGTCGCTCACAGGCCAACAAGCCTCACGCAGTCCAGTACTGCACGACCACAACAACCCACGGGGAAAACAGACACAAGCTTCCCCAAACCGGTTCAGCAGTCACAGGATGATCTCACGGTCATGATTTCAGAACAGGGACTCCACGCACAGGCTAGCTCAACTTTCCCAAATAACAAAGATTCTTCCACTTGAATTCAACACAGGCTTCCCGTTCAGGGAATGCACACACGGGTTTTCCTAGAACCAGACATAGACTCCACGGCTCCGAATAGGGGTGTACATGGATTCTTCAGAACAAACACAAGATTTCTTTCCCCGTATCAGAATTACACCAAGAACTCTTACAGACTGGCTCGCTTGGATCACGCTCAGGACAGTCGGGTCGAATGGATGAGAGAGCCCCCCTCACGGCTTACCTCATCTGTTTTATTTGCATGCGTCAGGGTGGACACTTGTCACCCTTGGAACTGCATGCGTTCCATCCGTATGCCTCCCTTTTACACACTTTTCCCTTTTCCAGGAACTTAGGATAACATAATATGCACATGGCTTTTTTTTTGGAAATAATATTAAAATATTATTCCCAGGCTTAAGCCCCCTAGGCTCAAAAATTATCCCCTTTTCCACCTTCCAGCCCCTAATTCCTTGCCCACTTTGTGGACGCTCAGTCCCCCTTCACTCATTCATTGTGGTTGGTCTGCACCTGGCAGTGTTTATATTTTATTAATTATTCTGCATACATACAAGTACAACAACAGGCTCCTGGCCTTCAACACTTAGGCTCCCTGGCCTAACAAACACATAAGCCTACCGGATTATACAAAACTTGGCTCACTAGCCTATAGAGCATATTTACAATTCATTTCATATATCATGATTTGCAATGGGGCTCGACCTTGGGAACACTACACACACAGTCTCTCCTAGTTGCTGCTTGATCTTCTTAATCTCCGTACTGCATTGAGATTATGACTTAGGATTCTAAAAATGATTAAGTATATCTCTCTTAATATCTGTTAGGGACCTCATCTGTCCTGGTGGCACATTTTCCTTTTACTTCATCTACCACATCAGGTCTCCGTCCCTGAAAGTGATCTTCAACTGTGCAATATTTGATGCTTTGTCTTTGATCCTGTTCACAGACCATATAGATTCGCATGTAAACCAATGTTTCTTTGCATTGTCCTTACACATCACATGGAACACATGTATCCTTAGAATTGTTTCCCGATTCACAATTCTCAATATAGGATTGTTTCCTCCTAACAGACTTCTCATTGTTGGGGATCTCGATACTAATAATCTCCCTTGCGAAGTATTGTTGACTTCGTCCTCTTATTCACTTGTATCTTCTCTCCTTTCTTCTCGTACTTCATCTTCTACTCCTATCGTTGCATTGTCTACTATTATTTCTTCTTGGTTACAAATGCGCAAAGGGGTGGTTCAAAGGGGGGGTACCTCCATATTCTCCCATCGTTTCTTGTGAGGGAACTTAGAGAGTTTCCTACCTGTAGCTGCCCAATACCATATACTATTGCTAACTTCACTTCCCCTCCATGTGGGGGACCTTCATCATACTCTCCTACTTCCATGCCTCTACTATGCACCTCTTCTTCCTTTGAATTTGCATGATCTTGCAATAGCCAAGGGAGCATGACTTCTTCTTCTCTTCCCCTACTACCACTACTTCTAATATATTCACTAGATACCCTAGTCCTAATGCTGTGCCTCTTCACCAACTTATCTTCATCTCTGCTCCTCTCTCGTAGAATAATCTCTCACAAACTTCCTCCTAGTGCTGTCTCCTTCCTCTTCATTATGGTCCCGACCCCTTATCTTTCACCCCTTGCTACCTTCTTTTCTCTCTTTTATTATGATTTCCTCCTTATCTCAAATCTTCTTGCGTATCATTCAACTCTTTCTCTCTTCTGATCCTCTGGGTCCCTTCTTTCCCTCACCTCATCTAAGCATCTTCTGGATCCTCTCAGTGGATCCATATCCTCTCTCTCTTTTACCCCTTGTTTTCACCCCCCTCCCCCCCAACACTAGGGGAGTCTAATCACCCATCCTATCGGGCTCCATGAAAATCAATCCTTTCTCCACGAACAACATCTTGATCCACATTGAGATTTATTCGATAAAACTTTTTCGAGGACCTTCCAAAACACTTTCCTTCAGCCACACTGAAATAATCACTGTCTTTTACAACAAACTCAATAATGTAGCATTCCTTCACCCGATAAAACTAGAAGTTGATTGCTCGAGTCCACTTATTGTCCAGTGCCTTCACCCTATCAACTATAGTCTGGTCTCAAACCATTGGTTCTTGAGGTATCAAAGCAGTATTAGTAGCATTGTTCCTCTTCAACCATTCATACAACAAACATGGAAACTCAACAAATAAAATCTCATGCAAGTCAGTATAGATATACCTCTCCTTGCAATGTTTCATGTTGGTGATGAAACACCGAGTCTCTCATCGAGCAAACTCATCTTCTTTCATAGTTAACTAGTCTCGTATTTCCTCCCAATATGGATACCGCCTCATTCTCTCCCTTCATGATGTAATGAAAAAGTTTTAGGTCCCGACAACAGAACCATTTGTTGGATTTCTTGTGCACATACTTCTTCATGCTGGGGGGTTTATGAGCTAGGGTTCATCTAGAGTTAACCAATAGATCCCCAAGGTGTCGGCATATCAATCCTTAGTCTAGTATTAAATAAGGTCTCACCTGACATGCCATGAGAATTAGAGAGACCATATGGTCTTGTACCGAAGATGAAGGGTTAAACTACACTAGGAATCCACTCAGGCTGACATTCACACATTTCATTATAGTTCATTACAATATTAGTAGCATGGAACATTACCATATTCATCCATTGAACTCATAATCAACATAGTAAATGACATGAATAACAATAACTTTATGTTATTTCCATTCAAACAGTGGCATACATGGACCATTAGACTAATAATTCATCAGGAACAATGCCTTACTCTCTCATACATTCTATTAGTAATGCATTACAAGGCACCATGTGCTTTCTACTAGACTCTACACATAATACCAAGCTGACTCTATTATAGAATCCTTACAAAACTATTCCATCCACATACAAGACTACTCTTTAGAATCACAACACGACTCGCTAAAAAATAGGCCAGACTCATTTATCTTCTTTTCTATGCTCTATTGTATACCTTAGACTCTCCGAAATATTCTCTTGTGTCTTCGTTTCTCCTTTTTTATTTTCTTCTCTGCTCTAGTGCTTTGTCACTTTCTCCTCTGCTCCACTCGCTCTACTAACTACTGGTTCCACACACTTCTGCCACCGACATGCATCCCATGTAGCCTCTTTGGAGTCATGGAAGTCTTAAATAACTTGCCAAATCATCCCTTAACTTCTCCATGATATCTTGTGCTGCCCGAATTAATCATTCAAGAATATTCTTGGAGATCTTCTTCTTGATTCAGCATGCATGCAATATCTTCTTGATTCTTGGCACACATTGTGGAATGCTGACTGTCACGCGAGCCTTATTTCATTCGTCACTTATATGCTGTTGTGCATGCAAAAATAGAGTGCACACACAATTGTTCTTGTGCGCGCACATAATCTTTACCCCAAAAGTTTGTGTGCCATCAAGAATAATTTTTGCAAATTTTGAATTATTTTTTGGAATTTGTCAACTTTGTGTTGCTCAATAACCCATATAAACATATCAAAATACCTCTTCATCCCTTTAAATACTATCTCATATTTATGTACCATTTTACCCCAAGCGAGCCTCACTATTCAAATAAGAAATATTGAGCATTGGAAAGAATGACATTTTGGGTGACAACATTCAGCTCCAACTAGGGGGTACATAGCCACCTTGTGAAGCTCACAAGAACCACATATCTTTGAGTTAAAATAGCCCAACACCTTATCCATTTTCCTATGGAGTAATTAGTGTATCTCAATTGAACTGACTTAGCTCTAAAACGAGCATACCAAGTGTCCCATAAGTATTTTTGAGGGTGTATTCATACAATATATTACATTTGTCACCTCTCTATACCCTCATATTCTCCTAATCATACTTATTGTGTAATATGTTAACATGCCAATATGGCTGTAGACCTCATTTACATAATTCCTTGCAACATAAACTCATTTAACAATAAACATGTGGAGCTATGTATGCATATAAATGGTGAGATAAATCATGGAAATGCATTCTTATATCATGTGTGATCAACCAACATGATCAAATTCCATTCCTTGATCAAAACCCTCTGGATTTTGCAAATCAATCAAAACTCATCTTCCTACCAAATTTTGCAATTCACCGTACATTGCACTTTTCAAATTCACCTTGGGAGTTATTGCTACTAATTGGAAGACAACCAATGCTACATGGATATAGTATTATATATGGATAAATTTTTTGCATGCTTAGAATCTTCCACAAGGTCTTGAGGTGAAAAAAACATGTTTGCCAAAGTTCTGATTGACCTTGATTTATCACATTCTCCAAGGAGGTGAAAAATGCATGACCTGATCAAATAGTTAATTATTTTATTGATCTGAAAGTTTCTAAGTGGTATTTAGGACATATCAAACCCTCCCATGTGGTTATATTTTCAAAACTAATGAAGAAAAAATATGTTGTTACAAAATGAGGAAGAAATTGCTAAAGTCGAGAAACAACAAAAAATGTCTAACAAGGATTGTAAAAGTACATGCTATTGAATGAATATGCACCTTTAAGGAAAAAAAAAGGTATCATGCTACATTGTTTAAATATTTGGAAAATGATCTCCATGCAAAAGCATGCATGCTCGATAACATCTCAAGCATGTATATGATATACGATGATGTATTTAACCTTACCCCATGCCTAGAAATCATATAGTGGAGTGAATATTCATTTTTCAACAAGATTTCTCATCCTTCCTCTCATCTTTGAACAACTCATGCCCTCATTGAAAGGAAACTAAACTAACAAGGAGAAAAAATATGCTACGATCTACAAGATCAAAATAAATGGAATATGGAAACCTATCCTAAGAAAACAAGGCAACCTACCTACCTAACCCTAACAAATGATGGACGACTAGTTCGTTAATATGATATTTCCAATGTAACCAAGAAAGTAATTTACCGAGTGTATGGAACTCATTAATACCTTTGATTTTCCAAGAAGATGAGGGCAGGGATAGTTGTGATACCAATTAAAAAGGAATCCCATACCTATGATTCACAAATACTACACCAAATAGGCCAAGAATGTTTGAGGCATTTATGAAGACAAACTCTAATCAAGAAAATACATGATCAATGTAAATATTGAAGGGATGTGTATGAACGATGGTAGAAAAGTAAACCTTACCCCTTCCCCAAGATGACTAATTGTTGTTCATGAAAAATAATGGCTTGTTCTTCCTTGTCTTTTCCCTTGTTGTTGGTACATCTTGTCATCTCTTGCTTATGCTATTATTTAGTAATGGTGTAAATTGTTTGCTTGTGATGGGGGAAAAAAATTAATGATAGGAGTAGTGTTCATTGCATTCATAAGAATTTCATATTATTCCTTCTTAACCTCAATATCTCTTGGATAGGTATCAAAGTGAAAACCATCCTTCCATGGATCAACAATAGACACCAAATCCCTTCCTCGTGTAGAGAGAAAAAAAAAGAATAAGGAATCATTTCATCCATGAGAAAGAGTTTTTCCAACTATTCAAGCTCTATTTCTACTCAATCAGAAATAGAAATAGGAGAAACGTATTAAAAAAGGTGATGATGGATCATGTATGTTGTTACATACATTTCATGGCTACACATATTCTCTTCCTCTTGCATATTGATATCTTCCTTCTCATCAATAACTTTAGATTTGATGCAAGAGACTATATATGGTTGAAATATTGAATCATGACTTCCCCCATCAACTCCCTCTTGTTTTGGATCACTCGTGGGTTAATCCTATAAGTATATGGGTCTCCAAGGATGAAAATATCCATGCCATCCTTCATCATCTTCTTATTCTAGTAGATTTATTGACAAGTTTGTAATAGTGGGAAATCCACAAACAAGCTGGTAGTTGGGATAATTTACTGTTACAAATCTTGAATCCTTCTTTTCAATAGGATTTGGGCAATCAGTAGAAAAATTAGCACTGTTGTGAGGAAAACCAATGCTACATACCATATATGTAGAATAAATTTATGCAATCTTTTCATTCCCTCCTTGTTGAGATTGTTGTTTAGTGAGTTAATTTTCATGATGCCAATGAGAAATGCTATTTTTTAGTAGCCATGTATAATAATATACTACTCCTTATACATGCCCTTGTTATTATTTGATCTTGATGGGGAAGTATTATCCACAATAAGGTTAAGTAATAAAGGGTTCTTATTCATTTTCAAAAAACTATTCAATAACAAAATCAACAGGATCTAAAAAATGACCTTCAAAGGTATCATCTTTTGGAGGATGACAAGCTCCAACAACGCTTTGACATTTAATTAATATAGTTATTCTATGAGGAAGAGAATATATCCCACTATATCATCATATTTGGTTTTCCTTTCCAACTCCTTGATCTCTTCTTGGAGGGAAATAATTTTCCCTAATGTTTCACTACACCATTATTCAAATCGATCAAATTTTTTGGACAAGGAGAAAATGTTATAAGGAATCTTTGACAGTCTGGTTTCAATCAATGTGGAGTTTCTAGGAAAGATATATTTTCCTCTAACACCAATACTTTTTCACCATAAGAAACATGCCATGATACTCTAGTATTATATATTTAATCCTTGGTAGTGGTTCCACTTGAGATGTTGTCCCCCAATATGTC
Source organism: Picea sitchensis (assembly GCA_010110895.2). Lineage (NCBI taxonomy): Eukaryota > Viridiplantae > Streptophyta > Pinopsida > Pinales > Pinaceae > Picea > Picea sitchensis. Next base: position 3,894 of record SNQJ01S0071283.1, on the reverse strand, counting down.
TCCCTTGGTAGAGGAATGATTCTAGAGCATACACAATTTTCTTTAGGTCTCAAGTTGGATCTTGGACTAAATATATTATCCCTTATTCAACATCATAAGGAACTTCCCACTATAACCTCAATAATTTTTATGCTCCATATCGTATTTGAAGCTACCGAATTCCATTGAAGCTCTTGTAATCTAGGTTTTACAATAAGATCATAAGGGAAAAATAAATTGGTTTTTGAGGTACTTGTATGGAGATATTGGTATAGGGAGAAAGAATAACAAAGATAAACTACGAGACATATATTAATTTGCAAGTGGAAGATGTAGAAGTATAACATTGACCTATAACTTCAAAGAGGATATAAGTCTCATTCAACCTTAGATTTTTATAAAGAAAAATGTACTTGGACCTTTAAGGAACAATCCATTAGTTTCAAGAAAATCTTATGAAAATAAAAAACCAAGAATGAAACTTATTATATAGCTAAACATTTTCATTTATTGATTGCAAGGTGACAAAAATCAAAATCCTAAATACAACAAGCTTCCGTGAACTGCTGTAAGTCTCAAAGATGCAAAATAAGGTTGGACAAGGGGGAAAAACGATAAAATGTCTTCATTGTATGAATCAGATGTCCCATAAATATAATATCAAGGGGGTTGAGCCACTAAATGCTAACAATATGCTTGATTAATTTACAAGAGTCATGGATAAATTATCTAGTTTTGAGAGGACATAGAGATAAAATAGAATTAAACATTAAATGACCGAAAAAACCAAATTTGCAGTTGAGTGTTAGAATCCTCTTATATGATTCCCAAGCTCTGAATGTCCTATACTATCTTGGTTTGTTTCTCTCTTTTGTAGGCCACAAATTTTTTCCACCCTTTTAATGAAAAACAATTCCCTTGTCATAGATTTCTGTTGATTTTTCATAAGAGATGATATTGTATGTGAATGAATGAATATCTTATTACAATGATGAGTGTTCTATATATAAAGAACATATGGTGACCATGGTGACCATCCATGAAGAGATGTGTTCCTTGGGTAATATATATATATATATATATAATTTATATTATAAATATATTATTACAATAATAATATTATAATTAATAATATTTATTAATAATATTGATTAATAATTAATAATCCCGTTATTAATTATCAATCTAGTAGAATGTCTTTCCAATGCTGCCCAAACATAAACACCCCCTCTCAGCGAGGAAGACATTCTACATTATGCCGAGATTATCTCTGAAGATTAGCTTTGAATATTAGCTTTGAAGATTACTTGTGGTTAGCTCTCAAATAGCTTCAACATGTCACCATGACATCCATTACCTTGCAATGCATATGTACTTCATCATGTGCACCCTTGTGACTTCAAAACCAATGCATCCAAGGCTTGTGGGTAGTTCTCAAATAACGTCAACATATCCCCAGGACATCCACTACCTTGCAATGCATCTGTACCTCATCACATGCACCCTTGTGACTTCACAGCATGCATCCAGGGCTGGTGGGTAGCTCTCCAATAGCTACAACATGTCATCATGAGACTATTTGGTTTCTTATAGAAAACATGGATATATTATGCGTGGCATCCAATACCCTGCGATAACATTTGTACCTCATCTCTTCAACATGCATCTAGGGTTGGTGGGTAGCTCTCCAATGGCTACAACATGTCATATTGATATCCACTACCCTGTGATAAAATCTGAATCCATCACTCTCTCTGAAGAGGGACTACACCGAGCTTATCCCCGAAGTACTCAAAATTCGTCCTTGAAAATGGATTTGTCAACACATCCCTAACCTTCTCATCAATAGCCACATATTGGAGCCTCACTACTCCCTTCTGCACCATATTGGAGCCTCATTGTTTCCTTCTGTACCAAGTGTCACTTCCGTGAGACACAGACTCTAAGTCTGATACCACACGAGCTCACATCCATTGACTATTGAACATGCAGATCTATACATCCTTAGATATCTATAGTGCAACATGACTTCACCCCATGCAACCAAGGTCTATTGGCAACTCTCAATAGCTACAACATGTCCCCATGACATCCACTCCCTGTGATGCATTTGTGTTTGATCATGTGAATCTATACATCCTCGGATATCCATAATGCAACATGAATTCACCCCATGCAACCAAGGTCTGTGGGTATCTCTCAATAGCTACAACATGTCCTCATGACATCCACTCCCTGCAATGCATCAGTACTTGATCATGTGCACTCCTGTCTCAGTGCCAGCCCTCGGATATCCATAGTGCAACATAACTTCACCCCATGCAACCAAGGTCTGTGGGTAGCTCTCAATAGCTACAACATGTCCCCATGACATCCACTTCCTGTGATGCATCAATACCTAATCATGTGTACTCCTGTCTTAGTACCAACCCTTTTTCATGCTGGATGAGAACACTCAGTGCCAACCCTTTTTCATGCTAGATGAGTTCCACATATCTCAGTGTGAACATGACTTCACCCAATGAAACCAAGGTCTATGGATAGCTCTCAATAGCTACAACATGTCCCTAGGACATCCACTCCCTACGATGCATCACTACCTGATCATGTGCACTCCTGTCTCAGTGCCAACCATTTTTCACGCTGGATGAGAACACTCCCTCTGAAGAGGGACCCCACCAAGCTTGTCCCTGAAGTACTCTAACTTCATCCTTGACAGTGTCTTGGTAAACACGTCCGCAACTTGATCCTCTGTAGTCACGAAAATGGAGCCTCACTACTCCCTTCTGCACTATATCCTTGATATAGTAATATCTGATCTCAATATGCTTTGACCTGTCATGGATCACGGGGTTCTCTGACAACTTCATGCAACTCTGGTTGTCACACCAAATGTAGGTTGCCTCCATTCTGAGACCAAATAATTGAGACAGAAGTTCTCGAAGCCACACTACTATTGCACATGCTGCCAAATACTTAGCTTCAACCGTATTGGGCACCACACATGATTGCTTCCTACATCCGGTGGAGCCTCCTGCTCCTTACTGTAGTAACCATATCCCTCTGGAACTGACTGTCCGACTCCCTCTCGAGCACTGAATACCAACTGAATATTCAACCTGCTGACTTCATCACTTGTCCTCCAGAACAAGTCTTGTCATCCTCTTCTTGTAGGTCTTACCTACAAGTCAAATTCAGTCCAATAGTCATCAATTTCTGAAGCCACACTACTTTGCTCCTTGCTGCACATGCTTCCACATACTCTTCCGCAAATTTACTGAGTGCTACACACAACTTCTTCCTGCTTCTCCATGAAACCATACTGGAGCCTAGACTGAAGAAATATGTCGAAGTACTCTTTCGATCAGAAATACTGCCAGCCCAATCTGAATCCGAATATCCATATAACCCGAACTCATGGTCTTTCACATACCATATGCCTGTATAAATTAACATCCATAGTCTATGAAGTCATGTCCTGCAACAACTTCAGATTTGGTACCAAAGGTGTATCCATTTCCTTGCATCTTAACCTTACATAGTAAGTCCAAAAATTTAACCTCTAGTACAATTGTACTTTTCTACATGCTTTCTTCACCATCAAATTGATCTTGTCCTCCGTGTAGTCACCAATGAAAATAAAATCAACACTTCATTTCCACACGAGACACCTATCCCATGCTTTTATTTTCTCCAACACTTATCTCTCTTATTTTCCCGGGCCCTCCTGTGAGGGAGTTAAGCCTGGTCCCGCTCTGATACGATGTTGATTTTTCATAAGAGATGATATTGTATGTGAATGCATGAATACCTCATTACAATTATGAGTGTTCTATATATAAAGAACATATGGTGACCATGGTGACCATCCATGAAGAGATGCGTCCCTTGGGTAATAAATATATTTATACTTTA
>SNQJ01S0071282.1:22136-49173 GCA_010110895.2 Picea sitchensis | reverse complement strand
TTTTGCATGGTCCTACCAAGATCTGAAAACTTATGACACTTGCATTATCCAACACACAATCCCATTAAAATCTGGAGTAAAACCCTTCCAACAGAATCTCTGGAAGTACCACCCACCTCTCTAACCCCTCATGTGTCAAGAGTTAAAAAAACTACTAGATGCTAAAATTATCTTTCAGGTTATACACTCTACCTGGGTAGCAAATTTGGTTCCGGTCAGGAAAAAGTCTGGGGAAATCCCCTTGTGTGTGGACTTCAGAAACCTCAACAAAGCATTAGAAAAGGATAAGTACCCAGTCCCACCAATGGAATATCTCTTGCAGACTGTGTCTAGTTTTGATATTTTCTCCCTGCTAGATGGATTTTCAGGCTACAACCAAGTTCTAGTCTCATAAGAGGAACGATTGAAAATGATAGACAAACATGCTTATGTGGTGTACAAAGCAGTAAAACATTTCAGATCTTACATCCTAAAAAATCACACCAAATTCATTGTGCCTCACCCCCCAGTCTGATCCCTATTCACTCAACAAGAGATGGGGGAGAGAAGAGGAAATTGGATGGAAGTTGTCCAAGAATTTGATCTAGATATAAAACCTGCCAAAGTGGTTAAGGGACGGGAATTGTGTAAACTCGTTGTAGAAGCTCAAGACCAAGTAAATGAAGACTCCGGGTGGGAGAATGAATTGACGTTATGGTGTAGTGAAGCTTTATATGTTCTCCCGGGACAGGAGTCTTGGTATGCAAAACTAATTTATCTCTTGCATCATGGGACTTGCCCAGGAAACCTAAACCCTAAGGAAATAAGAGATCTCGGACTAAAATCAGCACAATATCGCCTCATAAATTCGGTGTTCTTCTGCGTAAATTATGATGAGGTACTTTTGAGATGTCTCGAACGTGAAGACGCAGAAAAGGTTTTGAAGGAGATCCATGATGGGCCTGCAGGTGGACACTTTACAGGGAATACCATCACTCACAATATACTGAAAGCTGACTATTATTGGCCTACTCTGTTTAGAGACACTCATACATACACTAGAAACTGTAAAGATTGTCAAATAAGTGTGGGGAGGGAAAAGAGAGCCCTTGTCCCACTCCAACCAGTGGCCATATCCATACTATTCGAGAAATGGGGGTTATATGTCATAGGGGAGATTACCCTGAGTTCTTCAAAACAACATAGATACATACTGACTACTACAGACTATTTTACGAAATGGGAAGAGGCCATCCCTCTGACTCATGTGAACGAAAAGGTGGTAATCCAATTCATAGAACAACAATTGATCACAAGGTTTGGTATGTCTTTCGTTCTTGTTTTTGAAAATGCCGCTTACTTTTATTCCACCCTATTAACAATTTTTTCTCTAGACAAAGGAATCATAATCAGATACTCTGCAAACTACTATCCACAGGGGAATGGAGTGGCATAATCAACCAATAAGAACCTAGTGAGGATCCTGAAGAAAACAATTGCAGACAATCAACAAAATTGGCATAGTTTGCTTCATAATTCCTTATGGTCCGATAGAGTAACACCCAAGGAATCTATAGAGAACTCCCCATACTTTTTGGTATACAGACAAGAAGCCATTCTCCCGAATGGGCTATATCTTCCATCTCTTCAGCTTGCTCAGGGATCTAGAGGACAACCCTCATCGATTATTAAACAAAGAATTGATACCCTCCTCATGCTGGAAGAGGAAAGGAAGAAAGAAAAATCAAATTCCGTCGCTCATCAGTAGATAGTTAAAAGATGGTTTGACAATCATAAGGCCAAAGAGAAGAATTTTGAAGTAGGAGACTTAGTCCTGAAATGGGATAGAGCAAATGAACCCAAGGGAAAACATTCAAAGTTTCAGAATCTGTGGCTCAGACCTTTCTAGGTAGTCGATAAACTTGGGGCAAGCACGTATCGATTTCAAAATCTAAGGGGGGAACCCGACGCCCTCTCAGTGAATGGACAAGCTCTAAAACAATATTTCTGTTAAAAAAAAAAAATGTGTGTGTGTTTTCATGGTTTTTCTATGATTAGGATAAATGTGTAGGTGTGAGGTAGAATGATTGCAGAGTCCTTTATTTCTGTTTTTCTTTTGTGTGGTATTTTTTTGCAGAAATTTATGTTCAGCAAGGCATTGGTTGACCTTAATCAATACGGTTTAGCAAACTCTATTCCTGACTCACGCTTCCATGCAACACACGAAACGTTGGGCAAATTGCTTTTCTTAAAATAGTTATGTATCTGATCTTTGCAAATAAATGACCTTGGCAAGTGATGAATTGTCCACCCGGTGGTCTGGTAAAACCTAAAGGGGAAAAATGGCAAGTTGGAAAGGACCACATGTACGTCTAGACAGAGCTAGGAATGATTTCACCTTAACCATATCATCTTGAAGATAATAGACATCCTCCTCTCCCACTCGTTCAAGGCATCTCTGCCAAAAATAAATCAATTATATCAAATAACTTCGTCGGGGCTATGGACGCTCGGTGGCAGCGGATCAAGGTCATTGACGTTGGGGTGACTCTGTCGAGGCTATGGACGCTCGTTGGTAGCAGAGAAACACCGCATCAAGTGAATGATGATAACTAAAAGTCTCGGTGCCAGTGAATGATTTACTCAGTTCTTGTCAAAAGGGGCGTGGGTCACGGTCAAGAGGAACGAAGGTGGAATAAAGGTTGAAACTCCATAGGCGGTCCCATATTCACAAACCGGGGGAATTGTAAATGCAAGGATAGGAGAGACTTTGATAAAAGAAAAACCAGTCAGGTTCTTAACTAGTTTCTACATCAGCTAAGCCCAGGGAAGGAACAAAGATTCTGCTTTCGCCCAATGAATCACCATTTGTTGAGCACTCAACACACCCTAAATTTTTTTATGAGATTTTGTCACTTTTGGGTACCACTTGTTTTATTGTACTTTCTGAATTGATTTCACTATGGGGGGATGGTTTATTTTTTGTTTTCATAACTCTTATTGATCAAGTTGGATTTGTTTGAACTTGTTAAATGAAACCTTGTGTCTGAAAGAACTTGGTTTTCTAACTAAGAATCTGCAGCTAACATTGCGACTAACATGCTTGTGTTCGGCATCGGAAAAATTCAAGTAGGTAAAGTGGCCACACAGTTACACTAATTGTCGATCATCGATGCACCATCGACATCAGTAGAAGGAAGAGTTGTTTTGCATGATTTATTCACCATGAAGATTAAAGAGATAGTCGATCCCCATTGACATCGACAAAGCACAGGAGGGAGAGAAATTGACAAAATACATAAAAAAACCACCGATAGCCAATGACCGATGCACTTACTTGGGTTCGGGGAAATATAGAAGGGTTAAAACAATCGAATTTTTCTGCGATAAACATATTTGCGACCCCCGATACACTTTCGACATCGGGAAATTTGTGAGAGAGTCAATCCAAGAGCACTTGGGTAGGTTTATTGTCAATTGTTGATCCTTGATACTTTTGGGCATCGATAAGATAGGATTGGGTCTTAGAACATTTAGCTTAAGAAAATTCCCTATTCTGAATAACATAGGTAGATGAAGACGTCGGTCTCAATTGCCACGTGTCTTTGTCGCATAGGGGTTTTGTATGACCTAGTTTTGTCTCGAGTCATATTAAGGTTTCATGTGTCCTAGTCACACCTCCAAATTAGCCTTGCCATGTCAGCTTTATACATCAACATCGTTCAGCATCAGAGCTTTTGCAAGGAGATATCAACAAAAAAAATTCAAAGTGAAACCCTGACAACCGAATCACCAGCTCGATTAGAAAAATGATGGGATGTTTTGGGCACGAGACACAATCAAATTTTAGCATTTAATAGACTAGTTAATGTTTCATCCTGCAATTGTTGCTACCCTGTGTCTCAATTGAACAACAACGATTTGGAATCACCGATAAGCCACGTTACAACCCACGCCTGCACTGTCAACCTACGATCTCATTTAATTTTAAACGTATTTGAAGATCTAGCGGGAGATTTTATAGAACTACACTCATAACTCGAATTGAATGGCTGATGTGACAAGGTAAGTTCATCCTTGTTTAAATCTCTAAAATGGATTTGAACAATTTCATTCTGTGCACAAGTTCAAATTCCAGACCATCTGAAGAAGCAAAGAAAGTGTCTCGATATTGTGTTGATCCTTAGATTATCAAAATGAGGTTAAACAAGCAGTAGAGGTATGTGTTCAAGTTTTTCAATTCGGTGGTCGTGATTTATATATGCATCTGATTTCTTGCACAGTCTCTAAATATGTTCTAGCTGGAGGGAAAATTCCTCTGAGAAAGCCAACCACCAGACACTCACCAAGAGAACCTAAGTTGAAGGAAGCAGAAACAGGGGGAGGATCTTCTCATGGTGCTGTGAGGCAGTTGGAATACGCTCCCAGGGAAGAGCTGGTCGTAAAAACCTCAACGAAGAAAGATTTTGTCCAACCTCAGGTCTTCGATGATACAAAATCAAACACTGGATCCAAATTAATTCTCCCACAGTGGGGAGACCTATTCAATAGAATCATCCAGGAGGAGTACCCAAAATGTATCCCACACAGTGACCCAGATGTAAGTTCGCTTGACAACTAGTTGTTTCCAAACATTCGACAGTCATACTTGCACATGGTAGCCTGCAAAACCCTGGTTTTTCCATGCATAGAAGTTTTAAAGTGGCTAATCAACCATACAGATGTGCATAAATGCTTGATCAACGATGAGAATGGCGGGTGTATCAGAGTTTTCCTCTCGACAGAAGTCCAAAAGTACTACAAACTCAGAGACCCAGAGGAGCGACTAAACACAGACTTCATGGTGAATTTATATGAATTCCACGACACCAACTAGTTGATGGCCTCGTGGTGGAAGGAGGACAAGAAGTTTACAAACCGGAGAAATGGTTGGTATCGGATAGTTAACTTGAGGGAGCCATACATCTATTCTATGTCTCTCATCTGCCGACTATATGGAGAGAAGGACTGCTCCAAGTTTTTGGAAGCATGGATGCCCTTGGCATAAACATTGGCGATCTCTGGAAGTAGCTTCAAATGGGGAGAAATAATTTCCAAGCAATTGAGCATCTATGTACAACAGGATTAGACGCCCAAAGAAGGGGGAACACCCGCTTTCCACATGGCTTCGTACTTTCTCGATGTTATATGTGCAAGGAATGTCTTCGTCGGCATGAATTTAAGTTGGCATGTTGGTAAGATCCCTGTTCATGTTTACTTCAGCTTACTATGGGATAATATGTAGAAAAACTCCTACGCACTCATTTGCAATGAATTCATCTCTCATATTCATTTTATTATATTTAAAAAGGAATGCTTGAGACTATCCGCAACCGCCAAGAAAATGGTAGCGAAGGTAGGCCAATGGTATTTATATGAACACATGACCTATATTAGGGTATTTGGGGCCATCGAAGCACCGCATATACTCCCTACTCATGTCCCAAACCAGCTCATTGTGGGAGAAATCTGCTATCAAACTATCCTGCAGGGCTATAACACAATGTTGTTCAAGGAAAAGAAGTGGGATTCCATACCCTACGACTTTCATGTGGGGTTTTATTTGGTAAAATACATTTCTCAAGCCAAACAAGAAGGGTTGAGCCAGCTTGAATTCAGGTTCTCGACAGGACAATTCCGCAAGAATGACCCTAAAGGCCTGGTCCTCCAACATGCTTCACAGGTATCATCATGTTGGCCATACGCACATGACAAATTTGAGAATGAAATTTTCACAGAATGTGGTCAGGACTGGGAGGAGGTAGTACAGAGGATGGAAAACCCAAACATGACCAAGTAAAAGGATATGAGCATGGATGAACAGGTGGAGACAATAGAGCAGTCGACTCAAGAGGCCCTCAGATCTAGGGAAGAAATTAGAGTAGCAGAGACTATGGAGGCACAAAGAAGAGGATTTATCTTGCTAGAAGGGGTGCAGAGAATCATTGATCAATTACAGAATGATCATGATCTCGTAGAGATGTCAAGGGTCCCCACTGATGAGCCAATTGCAAGAAGAGGAGATCCAAATGGCTTAGAGCCAATATAACTTGAAGAAATCACCGAGCCATAAAACCTTGAATTTCCATCACTACAGATCAGATCACCAGGGGGGATTTAAACCCAACCTAAGATATCAAGGACACCAGGTAGGACAAGTGTACCAAACCCCTTGTTTGACTTAATAACCATCTATGATGATGAGGAGAGTTTTGAGGTTTCCCTAGTGACTCCATTGCAGATTACAGAGTAAAAGGAACCTGATAAAGCATCTACCCCAAGTCTCAATGCTTCAATTCAAAACCTTCCACAGAACGACCATGAGTTTGAAAGTGTATTGGACACTGAACTACTTGAATTGCTTGGAACCCCAATGGAAAACTCGAGGGATGATATGGGATCAGGTTGTCAAAAAGAGGAAGTTCCATAGCAATATATTGACACATCGACAACTGATTACCAGGTAAGTACTAGACCTATCCCTGACTCTTCAATTTCGGTCGATGCCTCACCATCCGATACACAAAAAATGGAGGTCGAGCCATCGAGACATATAGAATAATTCCATGAACCAATCCTGAAATAGATACATACAGTCGAGATCCTGGGAGATACTCTAACCCGGGGAGAAAAAAAAATCCCCGAACCTGTGGATCAGGTCACCGACATACAAGTGATCTCCTGTGACCATCATGAAGAGGACCACGAAGAAGAGAAGGCTCATGCTAGATAGCTCGGTTTTCATCACTATAGAGGAAAAGTTGCTTAGCACTGAACACACCAAGATATATGAACTTATCGACGCGATAATGGTCATTATGGATGCCACATTGGATAGAGAAAGGAGGGATGAGAGGGATCCGGTCACCGGGCTAAAAGTGTTGGAGCATATGCACCATTTGTAAAAATACTATCAAGACTCGACGCAGGCGACGGTGTTTCTGAGAAGTGATTTCCAGGAAGCCTATACAAAATTCACAAGTGAACGACACCTTTTCACTACAGGCATAGCCGATTTCCAAGAGGATACCCTTATGGCGCTAGAGACCTGAAAGGATGTGGAGAGGTGGTATGAGAAATCTCATCAAGCGGTAGAAAGGATAGATTACATCAACGTGGTTCAGAAGGGCCAAGATGTCGAAGAGCATGGTATTAGGGTGCTGAGATATAACAACATAGATCGGATCAGGAAAGAGACTGAATAATGGGTAAAAATGGTCCAGGAACCTTAGCGGGAGATTCAAGATAAGTGGGTCGAGTGAAAAAGGAGTTGGGAAAATATTAATCAAGATATGAAAGGCATCGACCTCGTAGAATTCATCTCACCCGAAGACTTATTCGACTTGCATGATATAGTCAAGCTACATGCAGAACAAGACTTAGCATGGACAACAGAGATAGCAAAGGTGGTGAGTATGGTGCCAAGTCAAGTAAAACAGTTCATGGAGCATCTAATTAAGGCTCGAGCAGTTCTGCAATGGTTGAGTGTTAAAATGGTTGAGTAGAGAGCATGAGCAGTAGAAGTGAAAGAAATTCTTTCAGCCCCGATGGACCAACACAGGTTCTTGTATGCCAACACATGCGAGGAACTCTTCGTTAAATGATCAGAATATGAGAAGAGTCATCCACATCAGTAAAATTAATTGATGATTCTTAGAGAACAAAGATATTAAAGCGTCACTTGGTGATGTTTTGTTTTACTTAGCTTGCACTTAATGTGTGATTAATGTTAAATCTAAGGAAACTATTTTTCTTGCCATCATCCTATTGCATGTGTGTTTTCTTACGACAATTGTATCTCGGTCAATAATTGAAATACCAACAAGTTAATTTATTAGTACTAGGCTTGTTACAGGTGTGAATATATTTGTATGCATGCTTTAGCATAAGGGTTATCCCAAGCTCAACCTTCTTCAGTAGTTAAGAATCCCCTTTACCTATTGGTTTACACCAGCACACATCTTTTGGTTAGACCCATATAATAAAATAAAAGAAAAAAGGATAATGTTTAAACTGAAGGAGTAACTTTCATAAGAAGATATCATTTCAATCACCACGTATATCCCATCGATAAGTTGGCCATATCGAAAGATTTGGAGAACCATTCCAAAATCAAACGCTGCAGAGTCTAATTGGGCCTCTGTGGCGGGTTTGGTTCCTGATGTTGAGTTAAAGGGATTTGGGACCCCTCAATAGAACCCCAAATTGAAACCTCTCAAAACATTGAATTGGAGAAGTTAAATAAGGTTGGAATAATATATCCCATTAGACATTCCAACTAGCTTTCAAACCCTGTGATAGTAAGAAAGAAAACTGGGGAAATCTGGATGTGTGTTGATTTCAGGGATCTTAACAAAGCAAGAATAAAGGATAAATATCCTTTACCTAACATGGAGTTCCTTCTCCGCCAAGTCACAAGATCATCCTGCATGTCCATGTTGGATCGTTTTTCTGGATATAATCAAGTCTTGGTTGTTGAGGAAGACAGGGCAAAGAAAACATTCATAACACCTTGGGAGACATATGCATATGCTAGGATGCCCTTTGGTTTGAAGAATGTTGGATCCACATTCTAGAGGGCCATGGATCATGCATTTAGTGGGTTGATAGGAAAATTTATGGCAGACTATCAATATGTCATGACAGTGCATTCAAAAACAAGGGGTGATCATATCCATCACTTAAGAAAAGTTTTTGACATATGTAGATTATATGGTGTCTCTCTAAATCCAAAGAAATTCTTATTCGCTATAACTCAAGGAAAAATTTTGGGTCATATTGTGTGCAAGGAAGGGATTTATATAGATCCAGAAAGAGTTAACGCAATAAATGAACTCAACCCCTCGTCATCTAAGAAAGGAGTTCAGTGATTTTTTTGGCATGATCAATTTTGTGCTAAGGTTTGTTCTTGACTATGCAAGTATTGTGAAACTAATCAATTTATTGTTGAAAAAGGAGCAGAGGTTTGAATGGATAGTGGATACCCAAGAAGCCTTCAATAATATCAAAATATTAATCATTGTAGCTCTAGTCCTCATTAGTCCATATTTTCAAAGGGATTTCATTATCTAGTCTTTCGCTACAAAAATAGTTGTTGCATCTCTTCTTACTCAGAGGAATACCAAGGGTGAAGAACTCCCAATAAGTTTTGTTATCAAAACCCTTCATAATTATGAATTAAGGTATTTAGAGTTGTAAAAGTAATCCTTGGCTCTTTTGAAAGCAGTGGCGCACTTTTGGACGTACATACTAAATTCCCATGTCATTTCTTATGTTCCATCATCACCAATGAATATTCTTTGAATCAACAATTAAGAGAAGGAAAATGGGCTAACTGGCTGGAAAAGATCCAAGAATATGATATTGAAATTAAACCTTTAAAGGTTGTCAAAGTACAAGGTTTATGTAAGCTCATTACAAATAGTGATTTTGTGGATGGAATGATTTCAATTTCAATAGGAGAACCATTGGTTGATTCAGAATGGTACAGAGACACTGTATTCTACTTAAGGTCTTGGCAGTTTGCAGTCACCATGAACCTTAAAGAGAAAATAACATTGAAGATAAAGAAAAATCAATATGTTATAATCATTGATATGTTGTTTAGAAGGAACTATGATGGTATATTATTGAGATGTGTTGATGAAAATAAGGCCCAAGAACTAATGAGAGAATTCCATGAAGGAATATGTGGTGGACATTTTTCACCTATTGCAATTACCCACAAGATAATAAGAGTTGGATTTTATTGGCCATCAATTTTTAGAGACTCATATGCCACATTAAGGAAGTGTGTATCATGCCAACAGTTTTAAGGGAAAATGAATAGATATGAGATGTTGTTACAACCCATAATTGTAGAACAATCATTCTCTCAATGGCGACTTGACGTCATTGGGCCGATAAATCCAAATTTAAGCAAGGGAAACATGTATATTCTGACCGCTACAAATTATTTTACAAAGTGGCCAGAGGAAGTTTCATTAAAAAAGTTTTATTCTAAAGAGTTAATTAAGTTCCTCAAAAATAATATTTTGTCAAGATTCGGTGTCCTAGATAAATTTATCATGGATAATGGTTAGATTTTCATTGGTTCAAATTTTACATAGTTTTGTGGACAATATGGAATTATTATGGGGAAATCATCAAACTATTATCCACAAGGAAATGGTCTTGCAGAATCCACAAATAAGACACTCATCCAGATATTGAAGAAAACTATTGACAAGAACCAAATTTATTGGCATTTGAAATTAACGATGCATTGTGGGAAAGCAGAACGACTCTAAAGGACAACACTGAGATGTCCCCATAAACATTGGTTTATGGGAAATAAGCGAAAATTCCAATTAGCCTCAAACTCAATGCCTTGAATTTCATGGTTAATACGGAAGATGCAAAAAATAGTTCGCCTATCAAAAGGAGGATCAACCAATTGTTGAAATTGGAGGAAGAATGAAATAAATCCATGAATCGAACTTCTCAGAGACAAAAAAGTATCAAAAGATATTTTGATCAGAGTGCAACTGTAAAGAATTTTCAGAAGGGAGAATCGATGCTCCTCTGAAACAAGGCCAAGGAGAAACCATCGATGCATACAAAGTTTGAAGCAATCTGTATTGGACCATACATCGTCGAAAATATCCTGGGTTTTAATTCTTATATTCTCCAATACATGAAGGGTAAAAGATTAATGATTCCTAGCAACAAGAAACATTTGAAAGGTTTCTTCACCTAAAACTTTCTCCTTTTCCTTATACATAACTTTATTTTTCAGTTTGTGTATTCTTACCTTTGACTCCATACCCCAATGGACGGAAGCACCTGTTCATAAAGATTTTGGATTCTTGACAAACCATAGGGGGTTATCATCCCACAGTTGGAGCCAGTTGTTGAGATAAATTCCCACTTTCGAAATTTCCCTCCCCTTTTCTATTTTCCCAACTTCTTTTTTCCATTTATTTTCTCTCTTATATACCTACCCTCATTCCCCTTTTCTTATATCCATTCTCTTTTCCCTTTCTAGTTACTATACTTAGTCGTTTCTAAAAAACGACGGGCTCGTGGGTTCCCGGTCTCGTGGCTCTTCACCTCCATCCATATTCCCATATCATGGGTCCGACCGACCATCATGTTATTAGGTACTTAACCATTTTTTGTAACCACGGGATCACGGGTTCAAGATTTCATATTCCTAGTTCCACAATATCCATTTTGCGCCCAAATATTTGTGATCTACATTATGACCGTCATACTTTTCATGCGTACCAAGCTCCTAAGTATCTTTGTTCTCTTTCATTGAGTCTGACCAACCGCAACGCAACACTTAGCCTTTTTTCTATCATTTGCAACCATGGGTTGGCGGGTTCCTAGGTTGGAGGGTTCACAAAAGTTCCCAAATTCATATTACTCTTATCCATCCCTGCCATCTTCGTCCTTTTACCAATTCGCATTTAAGTATGGTTTAATGCTAATAACTCATCATGCAGGTTCTATAAATATCATCATTAATAAGCGAAGGGATCCAGGAGATTTCCCGTTAAACTGCATTAAAGCACGATATGCCAAAGATTATGTTATTGTTATCTCTCTCAAGAGTTCATTTCAAGTATTATATGGTTAAAAGAACACTCTCGTCAAACTATGGAAGCAACATCTTGACAACAATTCTACGGTGATACTTTGAATATTTTTGGGCATGAAGACTAGAACTTTTAGTGGTACATAGCGTATTCTTACTATTCATCTCCCTCTGCTAAAAAAGAAATGATATGGACATCCGAAATTGCTTTCACAGGGTGTGTCCCTGAGGTTTTCGACTGCAAGGAACTAGTTGCATGGTGCGTTGACAAATACGTACCGAGTCAACGAATCATACAACTACATGATCGTTCCCCCATCTCTCTTTCACAACAAATATTTCCTAAGATGTTGAAGCTTCCTGAACCAACACTTACCTTCAAAGGAGAGAATTGCAGGGATTTTCTGAAAAGGCATGACAACGACATGGACCTCTTGTTTGAGTTCTTGGAGAATCTCATGGCAAGCTCATAAGACATTAATAGGATTCAGGTTGAATCATTTAAAAACCCCTTATGGTAAATTGCTTGGTTGTTTACCCGGCTGACAGGCCAAGAAAGCATCGCCACCATTTCCCGAATGATTCTTTATATTTTATATTTTACAGTTAAAGAGAAAGATATTTTCGATTGGGAAAAACTGATTTCCATTGAAATCTCCTCCCATTTGTCACAGTACAAAAAAGACAAGAAATTCTTCATGGCTTATTATTTGGTGTTTGCGATAGCATATTGCTTTCAATTTCCAAAATTGTCTATATGTAAGAGGGTGAACTATGAACTTGATCTACTTACCTTCTGGTACAAAGCATTGTGGAGACACAAGGCTTCTTTATATTTTTATGAAGTTTACAATGATTTCATTTTAGTTTTCAAAGGACTATTGTTTGGTAAAGATACCCCCAGGATATATGACTAGACAATTAAATTCTTGAATAAAAAGGGGATGTTAGAGAAGATGGAAAATCATAATGTTATCCGGATTTTCGGTTCCAAGGAAAATCTCTCTTTTCTTCCATACCATGTATCTGATAAAATGTTTATCACGAAAGTAGAAAGGCAGTATAATTTATGGTTGCACTTTTTCCATGAAAAATGGAAAAAGCAATCCATACCCTTGCCTTGGAAAATTGGAGACTTTATATTCAGGAATATAAACAAAATTGATGAGTTTGTGAACCACTTCCACAATGTGAATCTGAAATATGTTGAAAAGATAAAGGAATAGAATTTTTGTGGAACATATGTTGGCAGTAGGATTCAACAATTCATTTGTTCATATTATTCTGAGTGAAGAAGAAGATAACAAATTAGGTGCTCCTTCTCACAATGTTGGTGACTTGGAAACAATACTTAATACTAATGATTTTTACAAGTAGAAAGGAAAGGGTCCCATTGAGAAGAGAGCCCAGTCCCCAACTATTACTCCTAAAACTACCACATCTCGGAGCAATGCTCCAATGGCCCACCAAATTAGAAAAGTTACCAACAATAGTTCATGCAGAGGAGGAGAAAATAATCCCCCTACGGGAAAAATTGAGAGCTCGCACAAGCTTCCTTTGATAAAAAAGAGGAAAAATGTTGTGCAAGAGGAAGAAGACCACCGCATAGAAAGTGACATCAAAAAATTCTCCCTTGAAGACATGGAGCTTGAGGCGGATATCGAGAAAATGTTTCCCATGATTGATCAGTTGGGAAATATGGCCCATCAGAATTCATCATTGGAAATCATTGAGAATGAGACCTTCAATGAAGATGAGTCATTTTCTTTTCAAAGCGATGTCTTTGACAGGGAATCCAAGAAATTGATTATTGAAAAAGGTGATATGAAGAATAATAAAGGAAAATCTCATTCATAGGTTGACCTAAGAGATATGCAACCTTCCCAGATTTATAAAATTCACAGAGCAACCGGGGATGCTCTGGATGACTCCATTGGTGGTCTTGAAGCGGAAAACACGAAGTTGAAAGAAAGGATCAAGGAACTGGAAGACGCCTTAATGCCTCTTCCACTTCTTGCCATTCCTTTGACAATAGTCTCACCCACCACACCCGTTGCTAAGTTGAAATGATCTTCAAGCCTACTTACGTCAGGCATAAGCTATTTAGAAAGAAACATTAAGAAAATAATGGCATTGATCACAAAGGCATGGGAAGTTTCCAAAAACATTGTTTCTTTTGGATCGACGACACATTCCTTCCATGCATATTTGCAAGTTGACCTAAAAAATGAAGAAGGTTTTTACCTTGATGTTGTACTTCCTTTTGGAAACAAATTTTCTAACATGAGAAAACTAAGGAGAAGAGAGGAGGGTATGCCCTCCCCAAGTTGGATAAAACAGTTGAACGTGTGCTGACAATAAAAGATAAAAAAATTGAATAATATTGTTCAAGTGTGCAACCAAGCTATATCAAAGAGGGAGGAACTATTCAAGAGGCTCACAGAGATAGACTTATTGAGAAATACTAATGACATACAAGATCCCAAACTAATTCTCAAAATCAATGTTCCTAACAAAGAAACAGTTTGATGAACAAGTTGAGATTTTTAAAGGGTTGTCAGTTGAAAAGTTCTATGGTATACTTGAATATGATGAGGACGACATAGACAATTGGCTAGTGGACTATTCTATGAAGAATTGGGACATTGAGGAAGCATTACATGGTATTTCCATTGATTTGACAGACTTGGAGGGTGATCTATTCAACATCAAAACCCATCATGAGATAAACGTGGAACCAATGAAAAATTATATTGAAGAGTGGCTCAAGAAAGCAATCGAAAAATTGACAAACAAGGGGAAAGAAACAATTGGGATGGCTCCTGTAACCATTAATTAACACAATAAAAGGACACCAGCAAGCAAGTAAAGACACAAGAGACCATCATAGTCTTGTTGTTATTTTACCACCCATCATCCTCCTTCTACAAGATTAATTCTTGTATATATTTTCTTTATTGTCATCGGAAGCCCCAATCACAATCTTTAAGACAAACACATTTTAAATTTCAAAGAATATGTAACAGACTATATATTTTTTAGAAATTTCAAGAGAGCTATTTCGGGATCAGTTTCAACTGTGCTTTGTAACTCTGAGTTTTGAGTATAAAGTATTTGAGATTGATCTATCATTATCTTTATTTGAGATGCCCATGCGTCCACTCTGTTAAAGTTCTCTTATGCATGTGGATCATCTTCTTTTTATTTTTATGTGATCAGAAATATTAGTTTAAACTATGATGGATGTGAGGAAATTTTTCTTATTTTCTTTAAATGTGTGAAAGTGCGTGGTTCTTGGTCCTTTCTCAGGAACTTTATGAAAAAATAGAAAACAAAACATTTTCCTTTTATTTTTATTGCTATCTTTATATTTATTTGATTACCACAACAGACTTTTGTAAAGTCCCATATTCTGAATATTTAAAATCCCAAGAAAATCTTAAAGTAAAGAGGAGTACCACCTCTATAAAAAGGATAGCTAAAGCACCACAAGAACAAGGTCGGGATTGAAGGTTGACGAATACAAATGACCCATTACCAGAAGTAAAAGCAAGCAACTCTTTATTCTGAGAAGTGAAAATCATATCCCTGGAATCTCTTTGGATATGACAGAAAGAAATGAACAACCACAAGAAGAGACACATGAGGAGAGATAAGGAGGTGGAAGAGATGTTGCAAGAAATCAAGAAAATCTAAGGTTTGAAAATCGAAGAAGAATAAGAGATTCCCCTTTGAATATCCTTGGTGAGAAACATGATCTCCCTGTTCTCCCTAAGGGTACCCTTAAGGAATTTTCTGGAGACGAAGTAATCCATGCAAAGAGACACCTTCACTTATTTCTTGATGTTTGTTATTTTCACCGTGTTGAGTATGACGATGTCATGGTAAGGTTATTTCTACAAACATTATTAGGAAGAGCGTATGAATGGTATATGACATTACCTAGTATATTAATTCCCTCATTTAATGACCTTGAATCCATGTTCTTGACTATGTGTTATCACTAAAATTTCATCTGCAAATGGTTACAGGAATCCAACATCTCCAAACACCTATTAGTTCACCTGCATCCCCAAAAAGCATTTCCAAAAATCACAAACTATACAACTGGTTATAAAATTGACATGTGCAGAAACACTACAGGAAGTGTGGGCACGTGCACAGGCCAAAGAAGCCAAAAGAGTGCACATGCACCTGATGCGCGACTGTGTATGATAAAAGAAACATACTCCTGTGAACGGTGCATTTATGGTTCTTGTCAGCCCCTCACCCACTTCTGTTTCATCTCCCGAGTCGATTTGAACCTCAAATCTGAGATGAATTAGAGTGGGGGGCTGGTCAAAGGCCTAAGGGTGCCATAAAGGACCCCTTGTTCACACTAAAGACCGGTTGGATAATGCCTCAAATATTTGCTATAAAAAGAGGCCATGGATGCACTATGAATTCAAGAATCTCATTGTATTGTTATGCTGCCTCTATTATCCTACAAGGATCCTCTTTCCTTTTTGGAGCATACTAGAATCATCTCATTAAGCTATTCACCTCACCTCTTAAGGGAATAAGTTTGGATTTCTTAAACATTTACTTTCTAGTTTTCCATTTGTAAGAATATCTCTCACATAGGGGACTCAAGAGCCCTCCCTAGGAGGAAGAGGGGATCCACAAGTCCTCCTTTCTCTTTGGTGTTTTCCCACTAATACAATTTCTCCATTGGTGGCATGAATATTGGTCAATTGTTTGATTGATTTTGTTTCTAATTTCCTTATGCATTTTAGTTTCATTTCTTTAGTTATTTTTTTAGTTGTTGTTATATTAGTTGTTTGTTTATTTCANCCCACTAATACAATTTCTCCATTGGTGGCATGAATATTGGTCAATTGTTTGATTGATTTTGTTTCTAATTTCCTTATGCATTTTAGTTTCATTTCTTTAGTTATTTTTTTAGTTGTTGTTATATTAGTTGTTTGTTTATTTCATTTAATTGAGTCATTTGATTCATACACTAACCTCTGTCCTGTCTAGCAGGACCAACTAGACTTGCAAGTGCCCTTATTTTTCTCATTGGAGTGATGAAAAGGATACAATACATTGGCGACCGTACTGGGGATAAGATATCAATTTCCTCCCTATTTGGGTTGTTTGAGCACTCTTTTTGACTCATTTGCCTTGTAGGGATCATAACCGGCCTAGACCTACCTGCAAAGAGCTGAATTTGGAGCTGGAAGAGGAGAATTCCACCTAAACTTTTTCTCCCTGACATGTATTAGAACGTGTGTGGGTTTTCCATCCCACAGGTGCGTCTTTCGAGCATTGTGCACTAATAGCACCGTGTTTCTCAGTGCATTCTGCACACAGTGCACCAATAGGTCCTCATTTCTCTATGCATTGGTGCCACATGTGCCTCTGTCTAAACTATGACCCACGCATCTGTCCAAAATTCCAACATTGTAAGATTTTTTGTGATGTTTTGAAGGCCCCTAGCCTTCAAAATATTGCTTTTATGCAATTTGTAAATGCACTACACTTAGATTCCCTTACCACATGAAGGGTTAGTCAAAACATAGGCACTTAGGAGGTTAAAAAGAACCATATTTCCCCTCTTTTGCTTTCATTTTTCCACATGGATGGCTTGTTTTGATTGTAAAAGTTAAGTTAATATCATTTATTATCACATATATAAACATTTGCATTGGGACCAAAAATCAAACTTCAATCATTGAGTATGCTCTTCTTTCGCACCATAGAGTGATCTTGAGAATCATAAAAAATATTGAGGGAAGATTTCATCTCCCTTAAAAAAAAATCTTTAAGAGAGGACAAAGCCCCCCTAGGGCTCCTCTTAGTTTCATTTCAAAACATCTTAAATTTGTAAGGGCCCATACATGCCGTCATGTTGCAAATATTAGGATAGTTTTTGAAGCTACTTTATTAGTTTACATCACTGGGGAGTTTAAATATTATTGTAACGGGCCCATACATGCCCACATGCTCGCAATCTAGGATACTTTTTTGAAGCTTTCTTAGATTAAATCACATTAGGGAGTTTAAAGGATTGGTAAGGACCCATATGTCCACATGCTAGTTCTTTAGGGACCACAGGAAATCCACATGTTGAAAGGTGACACCTAAATTATTAAAAATTCAGCACATTTTATCACTTGCTCACACACAAAGTCGCTACTCACTCACATAATTTCATCTCGAATTGTGGAGGTTGAAGTAGGTTTTCTCCAAAGGGATTCCGAAATGTCCCACTATTTCTTGAAGGAATTATCCACTCCCACTTAATTCAAATAGGATTGGTTCACACCCCCAATCTCTCAAACAACCACATATAAAAAAATTCTAAAAACTCACTAAGTTTTCCTCCACAGGAGGTGCCAAAAGAAATTTTTTAATCTAGGTAGGATCTCGGGGATAGACATCCAAATAAATCCCCGTTATTTGGTTCTCACATCTTCAAACATTAGAAGTTGACAAATAGGGAACTTCAAATCCTCCAAGTCAAGTGTTCCTAACACCATAAGGCAGGGAGATACCCATGAAGGGTTGAAGGCCAAGGCCTGGTTGTTCTATGTGTCCCCCCTTGAGGCACCCACCTCTTGGAAGGGATCCAGCCCGTGACCCATTTCTAAGGCCTAAAATCTAAATGTCACACTTTGACTGAGGTACCTAGTGACCAAATTTTAGGACATCTACCCAGGTGGAAATTGTGGGCTGCAATTGCACCTTGATCAGATTTTGTGTGGCTATTGGGAAATATCTCCATCTCTTTTAGGATATGCACCCTCTACACCTCATTATAACTTATTATTTCATCATTCGCTAGTTCCTCTTCCGGTGGTGTTGGCCCTTGACCAAGTTTTGTTGACCTATTTTGGGTTCGACAACATGTCGAAGGAGGAGCACAAGATGAAGCAGAGATCACAGGATCTCAGCCCCTTTTTGGGTCCTTCTTGGGATGTGGGAATATGTAATGGGAATGGGACATCGGCCCATGGGTTTACCCATGTTTAGGCCTATTTTGTAATATATAAATAAACGCTTAGGCTAGATAGAAGAAGTGTGGTGCATCTATATGATGTGAATGTATGCTAAGTGCAAGTAGAGTCTGTAAGTGTTTAGTGCATGATTGTAAGAGACTTGCAGAGCTAAGTCCAAGTGGTTGTAACAGACTATGGAAGGCTTGGTGTTGTAACACAAGGAAGAAGGATCCAGCGAGTTGCACAGATCTTTTGTCCTATGCAGAGTAAGGGTTTGAGGCTTTGTGCTTGTAACTGATTGACTGAAGACAATAAAGGAGAAGAGTTGGTGGACATAGCCTCAGGGTGGGGGTGAACCACGTAAAAACTATGTTATGTTTCTTTATGCTTTGTCTTGATGTGTTCACATGTTATTTGCTAAGTGATTTGATGTATTTAGATAGATCTACTTATGCTTTGTGCTTATTATATGTGAGAATGTTAGATCCGATATATATAGCTATGCTTAGTGTTTGATCTGCTTGATCTAATCTATTTACCTATGTTAAGTGCTTAAATACATTAGATTAGTGTGGATGTTGTGAAGCCCTATTTTATCAGTGAAGTGGATATTGATTGCATATTGAGGAAATGGCGGTGCTAAGTGCTTTATTAAGTAGTAAAATCACATATTTGTGTCCCAACTAAGGTTGCAAACACCTGAGTCTTGCAACCACCCTTGCCTCTACCTCAGGTGAGACTTCATCTGCTTCGCAGGAGTTGGAAAAAGGGTCAGTTGTTAGGGCTTTGTTGGTGTGTTGTTGTAGCATTGAACCCTGGGTCTTCCCCCGTGCCAACAAATGGTTTCGTTGTCGAGACCTGAAACTATGATTGCTGGGAATTGAGAAAGAAGAAGATTTATGAAAAGATTTGACCTGATATTGTGAAAGCTTTGTGCGTAGATCTGTGCCCTAGTGCGCAATATCCTACTTGATTTATAAAGATCTATGCTAAAGAAAGAAGCCCGATCTGAAGAAAAGAGGTCAGATCTGAAGGAAAGAAGCAAGATCTGAAATCTGTGTGCTCTAATAAAGGTAAAAGTGAGCATTTATGATTAAAAGAGGTAAGATCTACAAGCTTTGTGCTCAGATAAAGGTAAGAATAGTGAATTTGTTTTAGATCTGGAAGCTTTGTGCTCTTTAGAAGTAAGATAAGTGGAAAGTTTTGTTTCTAAAGTATGGATCTAAGTATGTTTGATAGGTTTTGTCCTAGATTGAAAACTAGGGTATTAATAGATGAAAGAAGGCTTGATACAAGTAGATCTGATTAGAATAGTGAAAGATATGTTATACCTATGCATAGAAAGAATGTCTGGACTAATAAATGGATGCAGGATCCTAGAAAGAATTTTTTGCAGGTTAGCTCCTATGATCCTAGCGCATAGTACAGGAGAAACTGGGGATCATTTAAAATAAAGAGAGGATTAACCCTCTATTATAGTTGCAGAAGACTGGGACATCTTGCTAAGGAATTCCCTAGGAAAAAGCCTAGTTGTCTTTGTTGTAAAGATATGGACCATGAAGTGTTGGATTTCCCTAGAATGATTGCTAAGCTGGAAGAAATGAATCTGAATAAATAAAACCCTAAGACAGATCCATAAATGGCAGAATCCCCGGAAGAATCAGAGAAAGTATTGATGCAAATAATCGAAACCCTAAATGACCATCGACATGTCATCTTATCAGAGATCTTCCAGGAAAAAGAATGCATTGAAGTAAGAATAGGAGACTTCGACATTGACTGTGTTCTGGATGAGGAAACACAGGTGAATATCATGACAGAAAGAATTTGGGAAGCCATAGGGAAGCCTGTTATGATCCCTTCATTAGGAGGGATAGGACTATTCAGAGGAAAGATGATAAACCTATGTGGAAAGCTCGCTCGCATACCTATGAACACTAATGGAACTTCGACAGAAGAAGATTTTGAGATTATTAAATTTATTGAAGACAGCGCCCGTTTACCATGTTACTAGGAAAACCTTGGATTGATAGAGATAAAGCCAAATGAAAGGAAGAAGAAGAAGTTTTGGAGTAGAAGAAACAAGAGTTAAAATATTTCATGACTAGAAGGATTGCACACTTGATTGAAGAGAGGAGAGCAGATCGAAGCTATTTAACACTGGAAACCCAGATGTCGAAGCTGCAAGAACATTAGAAGACCTACAGAAGACCGAAGTATCTACCTTAGACAAACACGAAGTATTATCCATGAATCCTCAGGAAGAATCTCAACAGCACGAAGTGACTATGACCAAAGAAGATAAGAATAATAATGGAACAAGGATTACCAAGACAAAGCTCACTGGAAAAAAGGCTAGAAAGTTAAGTAAGAAAAGAGTTAAGATCGAAAAGTTGTAGAAGGTTACAGAGGGAACTTCATAAGTGGAAAAATTTCAAAATTGGAGCTTCACCGGGAAATCAGAACAGCGACACATGGCACTTCACCATGACGAAGTGATATAGTCGTTGGGGACATTATAACTGTTCGATCGACACTCCGAATGGGCAGAAAGGAAATTGTGGTTCGTCATCAGACCGTTGGACCGCGCCATAACAGACCGAACACGAGTTAATGGAGGCTCATACCCCATTGCAAGCAAACCGTTGTCAAGTTCCCTATTTATCCCGTTGCGCCATGCTCCAAGAGCCCTTTTTCCAATTGAGAATTCGATCTCGCAGACTAATTCGAGTTTATACAGTAATCATCGCACTCTTGCTCTCTATCTCAATACCGTGTCTAAGTTGTTCCCCGAACTCGCAATTTTTCACCCCGAGTGCATATGTCGGAAGAATTGAGCGCCGCAGAGAAAGTTGTTGAAGATTTTTTTATCGACTTGATGACTGAGAAATTCATGTCGATGTCTGAAGTCATCCAGGCTTCATCCACAAGAACAATGCAAGCATCTTCGTCCACTACTCAAGCCAGACCATCCCAGTCAGTCGATGAAAAGAGAACCAAGCACAGAGATGATCTCGCAAATGCTAAGTTGATTCTGATCATTTTACCCGCCTATCTACCACCTCTAAGTGGCGCAATCAATCGAGACAGTGTGCCTAGAGAATTTGAGTATGCTTTGGTCACTGCATACCTCCCGAAGGGGATACACGCATTTTGCGCAAACCAAGAAAAGATTACAGCGTTGAATTTTAGAAAATTCAACCTCGGCGATAGGAAGGTCTACAACATGCTCGCCCCACATAAGTATCTGACCAGAACAAAGGGAAAGAATTCAAAGATAGTTCTCCAATCATGGACTATGAACCTCGCACAGTCCACACAGCTCAATGTCATGAAGATTCCTCACTTCGGAAGGCACCAAGAAATGAATGCATGTGTCAAGTTGTTGTTGTCCTGTTACCATGGCGGATACTTCTGGTTAAATTTTCATATACCAGTGGATCCGACGTTGATAAATCGGATCACCGGGCTTAGCATGCAAGGACTCAACCCACAGGATTTATATCCTGGAAAAGCCATGGACTACACTCTCGCACAAAGGATCAAAGAAACTTACGGAGATGTCGATAAGGGAACGCGAGGATACAAGGTAGCTTCTATCCAAAGAGGCGCAGTGTGCCTAGCTTGTCAATTGATCACAGGAAAGTTAGTTCGCAAGAACTGACCCACCCAAGTGACTGGTTTTGTATTCGACCTGGCAGGGAAGTGCGCAGAGGGCCTACAAATGAATTGGGCGAAGTAGCTGGTGAACCATTTGGAACTGGACTGCAGGGAAGCACAAGATCAAGTATATGAGTTCCACTTCAACTAGCTTCTAATCCTGATCACTTTCATCGCATGGGAGATGTCGGAAGGTGCGACCTTTTCGGACATCGAGCCCTTTGAACCTCTAGCCACAAAGTTTAGTACTCTGTGGTATTCCAGTGACATGAACAAACAATGGTAGTCAAATGTTGTGTTCCATACCTATTACAACCAGCTGAAGACAACCATTCATTCTGAGCCTCGCATCACGCTGAATACTCTCCACAGGTTTCGGCCTTTAATGAAATCCAGCGCGGACCACCATTTCATTTATATTACAGCGTGCGCTGACAAGAACAAGCAGTAACTCCAGTCTTACTACAAGATGACAGAGGAGGAATTAGAAGAGATTACTAAAGACTGGTTGGCGGACCTCCTCATTCCAGCAAACCCCACAGATATGTCCAACATTGATAGTCCACAAGCAGCGCATGATACACCTGGACCCAGCAAGATAAAGAAGAATGAAGAAGCCCAAGACGTAAGAAGTACCTTAGCAAATACTGCTTCCATCTCACATGAGAAAGGAGGATATTGTGGAGAGATAGATGGAGCAGAAGTTGAACAGAAGAAAGGTGAGGTTACACCGCCTAGAGACGAAGAGGATCCCTCGAAGAAAAGGAAGGTTTCCCCTTTGAAGCCTTCTTCCCAGAAGAAATCGAAAGCCTCTGTGACCAAAATGAAGACTACCCTCACCTCAGATGACTTCTATTTCATCATAGTAGCCCTGAACGATGCTTCGCTGGAGATAGCAGAGAAGCAAGAGGCTCACCAGGAGGAGATATACAATCGAATTAAGGTTGAACTTCAAGGGATGCAGCAGGCACTACAGTCTAGCCGCGCAGTTTCCACTATGCCTTTGCCATTGGAAACACTAGAACTGGGAGATGATTCAAATCAAATCCACCGAATTATTGATACAGTCAAAGCTCGCCTTCGATGAGCATAGGAGGAAACAGTGCAAGCCACCTAGGCTTTAGTACAAGTACAAGAAGACCTTCTAGAGCAACACAGTGTTGTAGAACGGGAAAAGCTTGATCTCCAAGAAAAGTGGGATGAAGAAAAAGTCCAGCTGCAGAAAGAAAAGGAACAATTGCTCATGGAGCAACTCGAAGTAAAGGAAAGGGTCAACAAAGCACTTCACTCTGTGACAGTTATAGAAGTAAAGGCCAAAGAAATATTCCCATAGCAAGTGGCACAACTTGAAGAAGTAATTCAGAAACTACAACAACGCATAGCAGATTTGGAGCTACGCATAATGCCTGAGACCCTACAAGATGTAAGAGACCAAAGGGAAGCAACTGCCAGGAGATCAGTTGAGAGACTGAAGGCTCTTGCCGGGGAGTGCAAGCAGTTGAGTAATCGCAATGCCCAAACATATGAGAAGCTCACTGAGAATCTAGAATTGCAGGCACTGGAGTCGCAGCTCCTGGAAGTGAAGCAGCACGTAGACACACTACATGCGCAGCTGAAGGCCCTATTAGCTGTAGACAGAATGAAGAGATATCAAGAGAAATGCACCACCCAACAGCGGATCCATACGATCCAGAGAAAAGTTATGGAATTAACTCAACGACTCCAACCTATGCAAGATAAGGCATGCCAATTGTTCACAGAGGTTGAAAGCTGAGGAGTAGAGATAGAACAGGTTGTCACCATAGTAGAACAGTGCCTAGAATGGCCAATGAATAACGCAGTGATCCAAGATTTCACTAAGCAAGAGGCCGTAGAAAAGAAGCAAGTTGAAGCAGCTCAAGGCGTTTGAAGCAGAACTGATCAAACCAGAGTGACTCGAGATGAGTCATAGGTGAGTGTTGGGGGCATGTTGGCCCTTGACCAAGTTTTGGGATAT
Source organism: Picea sitchensis (assembly GCA_010110895.2). NCBI lineage: Eukaryota > Viridiplantae > Streptophyta > Pinopsida > Pinales > Pinaceae > Picea > Picea sitchensis. The sequence continues at coordinate 24,935 of SNQJ01S0071282.1, read as the reverse complement.
TCTTGGCCATGTTGACCTATTTTGGGACTTCGACAGCCTATCAAAGGAGGAGCGCAAGATGAAGTGGAGATCATGGGATCTCTACCCCTTTTTGGGTCATTGTTTGGATGTGGGAATATGTAATGGGAATGGGACATCGGCCCATGGGTTTACCCATGTTTAGGCCTATTTTGTAATATATAAATAGATGCTTAGGCTAGATAGAAGAAGTGTGGTGCATCTATGTGATGTGAATGTATGCTAAGTGCAAGTATAGTCTGTAAGTGCTTAGTGCATGACTATAAGATACTTGCAGAGCTAAGTGCAAGTGGTTGTAACAGACTGTGGAAGGCTTGGTGTTGTAACGCAAGGAAGAAGGATCCAGCGAGCTGCGCAGATATTATGTCCTATGCAGAGTAAGGGTTTGAGGCTCTGTGCTTGTAACCGATTGACTGAAGACAATAAAGGAGAAGAGTTGGTGGATGTGGCCCCAGGGTGGAGGTGAACCATGTAAACACTCATGTTGACCTATTTTGGGACTTCGACAGCCTGTCAAAGGAGGAGCGCAAGATGAAGCGGAGATCATGGGATCTCGTCCCCTTTTTGGGTCCTTTTTGGGATGTGGGAATATGTAACGGGAATGGGACATCGGCCCATGGGTTTGCCCATGTTTAGGCCTATTTTGTAATATATAAATAGACACTTAGGCTATATAGAAGAAGTGTGGTGCATCTATGTGATGTGAATGTATGCTAAGTGCAAGTTGAGTCTATAAGTGCTTAGTGCATGACTGTAAGAGACTTGCATAGTTAAGTACAAGTGGTTGTAACAGATTGTGGAAGGCTTGGTGTTGTAATGACAGGAAGAAGGATCCAACGAGCTGCGTAGATCTTATGTCCTGTGCGGAGTAAGGGTTTGAGTCTCTGTGCTTGTAACCGATTGACTGAAGACAATAAAGGAGAAGAGGTGGTGGATGTAGCCCCAGGGTGGGGGTGAACCACGTAAACACTGTGTTATGTTGCTTTTTGATTTGTCTTGATGTGTTCACATGTTATTTGCTAAGTGCTTTGATGTATTTAGATAGATGTACTTATGCTTTGTGCTTATTATATGTGAGAATGTTAGATCTGATCTATATGGCTATGCTTAGTGCTTGATCTGATCGATCTGATCTATTTACCTATGATAAGTTCTTAAATACATTAGATTAGTGTGGATGTTGTGAAGCCCTGTTTTATCGACAAAGTGGATATTGATTGCATATTGAATAACTGACGGTGCTAAGTGCTTTATTAAGTAGTACAATCACATATCTGTGTCCCAACTAAGGTTGCAGACACCTGAGTCTTGCAACCACCCCTGCCTCTACCTCGGGTGAGACTTCATCTGCTTTGTAGGTGTTTCCGAAAGGGTCAGTAGTTAGGGCTTTGTTGGTGTGTTGTTGTAGCGTTGAACCCTGGGTATGCCCCTATGCCAACAGGTGGCTTCATACCTCACTGTTGAGTGCTATTGGAAGGTCCAATGCTATTTGAGAGGAAGGAAGTTATGTATTTTTAGGATACGAGCATTTTTTCTCTTTGTTCTCCCACATGGACAAAATCCACCCACCCACATGTATGCTTCTTTCAATTGATTTATGTATGATTCTCTTTTGATTACATGCGATTGTGAGATATATTGTGAAGGTCCATATTATACAAGTCTCTTGTTCATTTTCTTCTCTCATCACCATTTTGCACACATTCCACTTTGCTAGTCGGACATCATAGGGGACCCATAGAATCCTCGTCATTCCAAACGCTTGCAAAATATCCCTCCTATCCTAGGAGGATTTCCTAGTTTCACCAACTCATCATCCCAACCATCTCACACCCCTGTGAGTGCTACCATTTTGGGATCATCTTTTCTTGGTTACACTTTACTTGGTTCCACTTCCCAAGGTCATCCGTCCACTAGCTCTCCCTCACAAGGATGCGGAGGGTACACTTCTTCCCAAGGGAGAAGTACACCCCCACCAAACCCCCCCCCTAAGGGTTAGGTCCACTGGACCACTACATGCTCACACCATGGTTGGAACTAATCGTCCAACACCACTCCACATGCCATATTTGGCCTCCCTCAACATACCAGGTCTGAGTAAGCTCACAAATGATCCTATATTGCACGACCCCACATGGCCTGCAATGTCTACCAAACTGCCTTTAGACATTCCCAAGTTTGAAGGTGGGAAAATATCCCTCCAAACATATCATGACCTTCCACTTATGGTGCTCTTCAAACAACATCATGGACGACTCTGTCTGTTTAAGGTTATTTCAGTGCACACTCACAAATCCATCTTCCAAATGGTATGTGGACGAAAAATCAGGGTCCCATGTGACTTTTGAATCATTGGCCAAAACATTTTTGACCTTCTTTCAACTACCAGTTCGTCATGATAATGGTCTAGAACTTCTCTCTGAGTTTAAACAAACCTCATCCACACATATCGCTGACCACATTCATGAATGGCATCGGTGACGTAGTTTATGCAAAGCATAAACCACCAAAGAACAATGCCTCGATTGGTTCCTCAGATCACTCGTCCCTCTCCTTGCCAAATATGTGGCCTCCACCTTCCCCCAAACTAAAGAGGCAGCCATCAGCAGGGCTCAACAATATGACCTCATTTATGCACAGTCAATATACTTATACATAGTACTACCTAATGCCCCGAGACCTGTACCATTCGACCAGGGAAAACTTGGGATGTCTCACTCAGCGGATGGATTGATTGGTACCACAACACACCACAACCTGTACATCCAACCACCACCCATG
>SNQJ01S0071282.1:10809-21526 GCA_010110895.2 Picea sitchensis | reverse complement strand
CACCCTAAGCACTATTGAAAGCACTAAGCCTTCCTATGAACCTTATGGTTCATTACCACAAAATAATTTGTACTTTCCATTTCCTAGTCCTCCACATCCCATTGCTCCTCCACAAGGAAAACCACACGCTGGGGTTAACTTTGTTCAACCATCTCCCATTTAGAAATTTCAAACTTTTGAACAACTGAATATGGAAAATCCGGCCCATTAGCTGAATAATGCCAAAAATAAAGAAAAAAACCGAAACAATAATAACCCAGGAGCAGGGGGAAACAACCCCCAACAGAACCAACCTACTGGGGGCAACCAGAATCAGGGGAACCAGAACCCCCAAGAGGGTAATAAAAAAAAATTCCAAGGGAGGAACAAGAACAACAACTTGCAGACAAACTTCCCTTGTGCCCTTTGTGGTGAGCATGGACATTATACTCACCATTGCCCCCAAATCATCGACTTCAAATGGATGAAATATTCCATGAATGCACCACGTCCTCCAGCGCTTCCTGCCCCTAGCAGGCCCCACAACAGTATTTGCAAAAACCACCCTCGACTGTGTTGCAAAACTTTATTCCACACCAAGGTGTGATGAATACCCAGCAAGAGATGCATCCTACCCCACCACAGATGGGACAGTATCAAAACCCTGGGAATCTGGTGAATCACATTATCCTCCTAACTAGCGAAGAATAAATTCTTCTACAAATGCGCAGTCATCAATATAGCGCCCCCCTGAATCTACTCCCACCACTTCAAAAGCAGCTCCAGTCACAGCCGGACAACCCTTGATGATCCCATGCCCTCACACCAAACCACCCATTTGTATTCCTCGCATCCCATTACGACGAAATGTCAACAACCCTCATGCTAGGGCAGCACACAATTACATTCTGGTCGATGACTTGGTGCAATCTTTTGCAGCCATGTTGGTCTTGGAGGTCCTCCAAACCTGTCCCACTCAACGGAAATCATTGCTTTCTGCCTTGGGGGCAATTGGCCCTGCTGATACTAGACTCAACACATTTGATCTAGATTGTGGGGAACCCCATCTCCCCGCTTTGGTAGCTTTCCAAATACCAGTCAAAATTTGGAACATCATGGTTCATTGATGTATCATTGATGAAGGTGCATCCACATGCATCATGTCCAAATTGGTATGGCAGAAACTTGGCTCCCCTGAGATAATACCATCTGCCATCACTTTGAGAGCTTATTATGGACGACCATCCTCTCCCGAAGGGCCCTTTCAAAATGCCCCTATTGAACTCAAGGGAAAAACCATTCTTATTGACATTGAGGTCATCGATGCTCTGCCCGATTACAACATCTTGTTTGGACGTAGCTACATGTACGCTATGAAGGTTGTAGCCTCTTCTTTGTTTCGAATGATGATGTTCCCCCACAAAGATCGTCACCATCGACCAAGTTTCACATTATGATCCTAACCATTCCTCAAACATCGATAACATCCTACCTCTTGTCCACACTAATTTTGACGCCTACCCACTCATAGAGATGGGCCCAAGCATTTTCAAGGACCCATCCTTGCTGGGGACATACCATGGAGCGTCACCGCTCATACACCCCTCAGCACAAGTGTGTGTCATATATTCCAATGGAAATGACAATGGAGATATCATTCCTCCCACATAGGCTTCTCCACTCCCTTACGTCCCACTAGTGGAATAAATCCTACCCCAGGAACCCCCTGAGCACCCTACAACACCACTTATCCTCGATTTAACCCTCCCCCAGGGTCAAATCCTGGTTTGGGAGACAATTCCCCAAGCCATTACTCAAATTACCTTGTTCTACCCCCCACCAAGAGTACAATATTTCCAAGTAGTCGCAACGCTTACCCTCCCCAACATGGTGTTGGCCATTCTGGTATGGTATCTCCACCCACTTGTGATGGTTCATCAACCATCACTCCCTCCCCAAACAGAGGGAATCCCAATGCAGATCCCAGTACTAACTCCAACCACACCGCCCTCACCCCCACTTGTTATCACCACCATGATGGTTGGGGGAAGACGGAAGAAAAAAGAGCCTATCGCTCCACTTCCTCTTGAAGTTCAACCTCCTTGCGCACTATGCGAGAAAGAGGGACACACCACTAATAGATTTCCCTCTCTCCTCGAGTTACGCAATTTAATCCAACTCCCTCAAGAAACCACCTTGCTCATCGCATCACCAAGCACACCTAGTACTACCACCACGTCCCCTACTATGGGAAGCAAAGGGATGTGAACCAAATTCGCATGTGCCATCTGTTCAGAGTATGACCACTACACTCACCATTGCCCCGTGCTACCTCAATTTCGGCAGACGCTAACGGTCATACGTCAAAGCTTTCAGTAAGACCTCTCTCCACCCACGTCATTAAATACCCAAGTCACTGACATCCATTATGTCATGACCTCAGTCAACGAACGGATGAGGTTCCCTTTCTCTCTTTGTGAATCACTTGACCATTTCACATACCAGTGTCCTTCGATCATTGAATACAGACATCGTCAAATGGCCCTTATTCGAAATCCTCCAACCACCTCACTTCCCGTGATGCAAGTGATTCTCCCTATTTCATCTCTAGATACTATACACATCACCTCCCCTAAATTAGAGTCACTTCCCACCCCTCCATGGTTCATGGATAGATTTTCTAAGGATTTTCCACCAAATCCCCCCAATTCTCCGATTCATTTCCCCCAGGAAATTTTATCCCCAACCACAGTCTACAACCCACAATGTCTCGACATTTGGTTTATGACAAGCACACCATCGCACCATAGTTATGATACCCCCTCTAAATCTTCACCACCTAAAGACAATCACACAGTGACAACCACCAATGTTACTTCCCGGATCCCCTATATTCTCGCATTTTCCACTGCAATTTCGTCTGCAAATGATTACAGGAGCCTAGAGCATCCATTTTTTGATATGTCTTCAGCCATAGGATCAGGATCCCACCACCTACATAGTCACATTCCCTGGGTCACCATCCATCCTCGGCCCCGGGGGAGAATTTTTCTTACATCACGCCCAGGTATGCATGCTCATGTTCAAAATTATCAAATAGTTGGTATATGTTCTTTATCTTCAGATATTTTTCATGTCAGGTATTCAATTTCATGTGTGTAGGTACTTGGTCATCACAAACCAATGCAACCCCTTCAGGTATATGATCGACACTGGCATGTAATCATTCCCTCTGAATATCAATTGCATCTCTCAGTCACACCCTCCAACATTTTCCTGTAGGATCCTCACATCTGGCTCTGCAATACTATCACCTCCACGACATTTCAATACTGTCACCTAGTAGCACTCTCCACTACATGAGTTTTCCCATTCATAGTTCCCTTTGGCACTTTGACACTCATGTTTCTTTCACCCCCTAGGGATGGGAGTTCTGATAGTCTTACGCATGTTCGAGAATTAGCCACATACTCCTTCTCCACATTATGATAGATTTCTCAATGGAATCCCAGGATATCTCCTCACAGTTCCCATTTGACTACGCCTTTGCAGTATCATTAACCCTCCATTTCATCCACAATCAGTTTTCCCATTTGTAGATTTCCCTCCATTCATTTACCTCATACATAAACCTACCCATGGGGCCCCCACCCTCCACCAGTTCTCCACACAACTTGCACCCTCACAGGCCAAGCCATCTTGCATTGGGGCACCCATTTCTGTATTTTCACACTTGTCCCAAATTATTCTTTATTCATTTGGTAATTGTACAAATCCTTTATTTCCAGCATTTACATAGCTTTTTGTCTCCCTTGGTGACCTTCTTTTTTTCCGGCAAAGAAACCCATGTCGCCCTTTGTTGGGGAATTTACTATCTCCTACTCTTGTTGACATCGTCCATAAACCCCGAGTACCTCACAATCCATGTACCTTTGATCTCTGAGTTTGTCCACTTTTTCATGCCTCTGGCACAACTTAACCCACGTCTAGTCATCCCCCTGACACTAGATCTGGTTTCATGATTGTTTCCACTCACACTTCACATGTATCCCAAACCAAGGGTATTCTTGAGTCTCACCATATCTTGACTTCCTCCATGTTCCTCATCAGTTCCTGATCTCATCCAGTGGATTTCATGAATCCCTTTTTCTTCTTGGAGTCGCGTCTCCCTTTCTGTCGACATCAACACAGCTTCCAAAAGGGAGATGATATCTTGACTCTCATTACCTTTACAATGAGGATCCTCTGATGACATAGAGAGAACCATCATTACTCTATGATGTCATTGAACCCCTTAACATTCGACGTCCACACAAGCTCATGTTACGGTGGGTCTTACTTTGCTTCTATTGCAGTTTTTTTATACTAGTCGAAGACCTCTGAATTTGTTGGGCCATCAATGCCTACGATTCATCGACACTTCTCACAAGTGTCATCGCCTCTTTTCAGAGTATGTTCACCATCAGAATTGTCATCTTCCATTATCAAACCACTCGGAGGGCACTGCAGTTATCTACATCATTATACAGCTTCAGTTATTGTCTTACATATTTGAGTTACATGACACGAGCATGGGGCATCCCTGCTTCATTTGTATATAAACTTTATTTTCATACCTTGAGAAAGGTTGGGTCCCACAGTTTCCCCTCTCCCTTCGATTGGTCTCTCTTGTAGTTCCTCCCTGTACTCTTTCTTACAATGGTACTCTTAGTAGAAGAAACATTGATGTATTTAAGCTATAAGTATGTTCCTAACCTCACACATCAGGAGGCATATGTTATCACTGAAATTTCGTCCGCAAATGATTACAGGAATCTAGCATCTCCAAACACCTATTAGTTCACCTGCAGCCCCAAAAATAATTTCCAAAAAGCACAAACTATACAACTGGTTATCAAATTGACATGTGCAGACACGCTACAGGAAGTGCGCGTACATGCGCAGGCCAAAGAAGCCAAAAGAGCGCACATGTGCTCGATGCGCGACTGTGTACAATAAAAGCCTTGCACTCCGGTGATCGACACATTTATGGTTCTTTTCGGCCCCTCACCCACTTCTGGTTCAGCTCCCAAGTCAATTTGACCCTCAAATCCCAGCTGAATCCGAGTGGGGGGCTAGTCAAAGACCTAAGGGTGCCCTAAAGGGCCCCTTGTTCACACTAAAGACCGGTTGGATATTGCCTCAAATATTTTCTATAAAAAGAGGCCATGGGTGCACTATGAACTCAAGAATCTCATTGTATTGTTATGCTGCCTCTATTCTCCTACAATAGTCCTCTTTCCTTTTTGGAGCATACTAGCATCATCTCATTAAGCTATTCACCTCATCTCTTGAGAGAATAAGCTTGGATTTCTTCACCATTTACTTTCTAGTTCTCCATTTGTAAGAATATCTCTCACATAGGGAACTCAAGATCCCTCCCTAGGAGGAAGAGGGGATCCAAAAGTCCTCCTTTCTCTTTGGTGTTTGCCCACTAATACAATTTCTCCATTGGTGGCATGAATATTGGTCAAATGTTTGATTGATTTTGGTTCTAATTTCCTTATGCATTTTAGTTTCATTTCTTTAGTTGTTGTTAGCTTAGTTGTTTGTTTATTTCGTGTGATTGAGTCATTTGATTCATACACTAACCTCTGTCATGTCTAGCAGGCCCAACTAGACTTGCTAGTGCCCTTCTTTTTCTCATTGGAGTGATGAAAAGGACACAACACTATGTTCGCCCCCCAATTGCTTATCATTCCCTTCTCACCAATTTCACCCAGATTAGTTTGAGAAAGAATGAAAGAATATGAGATTTTAATCTCAGGTTCAATAAAACCTTGAGTAAGATTCCAAAAGATAAAATACTGAATGACCCAGTCGTACTTGGTTGTTATAAGAATGAAATGTCCCCGAATGTGAAATATGATATCACAACATCTAAAATGGATACCTTGAAGGAGGCAATGACTAATTCCACTCAGATGGAAGAAATTATGATTAAAACGGGTGTCGACCCTGACATTGTACTGGGAAAAGTACAAAGGAAGATGGAAGGATTAAGTATTGATAATCAAGAATCCCCCATTTCAAGAAAGAACGAAGAATTCAAGCCACGACCGGCTCAAAACCAAACAATTGGAGGAAGATTTTTCAAAGGAACCATACCAGATGTAAACGTAGGCCCTGTGGCGGCACAATAAACTAAGCAAAGAATTGAAATCGCACAAATCAATAGAACTATCAAGCAAATGCAGAACGATATTGTAACACCCTGATTCCCCCAGTTTGTAATTATAACTATATTGGCCAGAGAACTATGGAAAACTCAAAGGTGTGAATGTTTGATTTGATGGACCTTTGTATAAAAGGTCGATGAATGTAAATTATGTTATTGTAATAGAAAATGGATACTTGTTGTATGATTGCTAGAAAGAGGACGCGCTAAGAAGAGACCGTGAATGTTATGAAAAGGTGGTGGAGGGGACCCAGAATGGTTGCGTTAACCTCCACCGAACCAGTACCTTGCTAGATTTAATTGCTCATATCATAACAACCCTATGACCCGGGAATGAATTACAGTCAGGCTGGTAGGTGGGAAGACCTCCTCAAGAGTTAATGAGGGGATGGGGTAGACCGCACATCCGTAAGGCTTCCAAGCCTGACCACGAACTGGGAATTGGAGCCACACGCAATCTTGCTGAGAAAGGCAAGAAAGGAAGTGTGGTGGGTGCAGAGGAAGACCTGCGAAGAGTGAAGAGACGAGAGCCGAAGCTCTTGGGTCTGATAGAGGACTGAATTGGAGTGAATTATGATCACAGAAAATAGAGACAAAGCCAGGAGATGGAGAGTAACCTTCGTCCCTATCTATTTATGTATTGGGAGAAGGAGAGTAACCTTCATCCCTATCTATTTATGTAATTGGGAGAAGGAGAGTAACCTTCGTCCCTAACTTTTGTTGAGATGGAAGGAAGAGATTGAATCTCAAATCTTCATGTTCTAAGCTCGGGGGTGGCCATTGATAAATCCATTGGGAGTGACTAAGCCTATGGTTGGGTGGAAACGAGCACCCCTTTCAGCAGTCGCATTATGCCTTATGGTTCTGATAATTTTTTTCATGCCTTGTGATTTGAATTGGAAATAATGGTTGCATGCGTGTATTTATATGTATATAAATGGTTTTGTATTAAATGATTAAGTTATGAGTATACATTCGTTCCATTGAGAACATATACTTATGTTTGATTTTCCATATGCTCTCGTTCAATCCTTGGAGGCGCTTTCTCCATGAACTACATCTCCGTTCCAAAGGAGCATGCCTCTTGGCATAGCTCCCATTTGGTAACCTCATGAGTTTACCTTGCCCTAACTTAGAGCTTAAATCTTTGTGAGTTAGGAAAGAGTTACCTTCAGACCAGTACTCTAGGAGAATTTGAACTCGCGCCTAAGCCCTTAAACAAAATTTCTACTAAAAGCGGGGACTACAACCCAAGATCTATATGAAGACCCACGTGACCTGGATCTAGGAACCCTTCACAAAAAGGAGTTAGCTCATGAAGGTTTCGGAACCTTGGAGATCGAAGCTCTGAGATGTCAAAATTGTATGATATTCAAGTTACCCGAACCACCAATGACTTAAGAATTTGACAGCAGAGATGGAAGCGAGCCATTTAATTGGAGGAGAGGCCATCTTGGTCATTAGATCTACTCGAACACTCACTGGGGTTAATAAATCAAACACCAGCCACTCGATTAAATCGATGGTTGGGAATCATTGCAGAATGTGAAGGTGAAATTAGTAGACAAGATAGTTCATGGCCTGAAATCAACCCACGTCGTTGATCTCGTTGGGAATGGGATATCAACGACAAGGATTTTTCTAGAGTCGAGTGAGCACTTCCCAGATTGCAGAGGTTTAATCCCGCAATCACTCTGAACCATCGATCTATGAATAAATATCAAGGGTGGGGAATCACTGTAGAGCGCGAAGGTGAAATTAGTAGACGCGCTACTTCGTGGCCCACAATTCACCAACGTCATTGATATTGTCAGGATGATAGATCAATGACTCTGGTTCGACCAATTTGGGTGAGTACTTTCCAGATTTTGGAGGTTGAGCTCTCTGATAAAGAGCACGCATGTTGGGGCCCCGCAATTACTATGAACTGTCGATCGGTAGACACCTCGGTATTGGTCGGATCACGACCACCAGACCTTGAACAGTTGCTAGAGGGATGGTCGTGAGTCCTTAGGAAATCCGTGGAGTAATGAATTCCTTTGGTATCATCGGTTTGAGAGAATCAAAAAGATCAAAAGAGATAGTGTTTTCAAGAGAAAAGGTGAGACCCAAGATAGTCGGGCTCGCAGGATGAATGAGGGTTGAGGCCTTTAAACATCCACAAAACTCTTCCAAGTCGAAAGGATTCAAAATCTCAGGAGGAGGAGTGACAACAATCGTCAGATCGATTGTGGGGAGAAGCATGGACCGTTAGATCAACATCTAGGGAAGCAGAGGAGAGGCGCTCGAAAGGAACAAATCCTAACCGTCGAATCTGAGCACAAAGGGACAATAGTCATCTGATCTAATGTAAATTGCACGAGTTTTAACGTTTGTGTGCACAGGAGGGTTGACTGGACAAATTCTCGAAATCTCGAAGGGAATTGGGACCGTTCATCGCCAAGAGGGATAGGTGGCGCAAGACACACAACTCCTGAGCGAGATCTTATGTTCAAGGAGAGAGTGGAATCGTTGAATACCCGAAGTAGATCATGTATGTTGTCCAGCAGGAGACACGTGCCAATAGATTGAATATTTCAAGGAAAGTTACTTCGAGAGTTTCAATTGAGAGTTGAAACTCCCAAAGCCAAGAGAGCCAGAGACCCGAAGTGAATCTTAACTTTGAAATCCAGAGGATAGGTGGCATGAATCTATGGACTCCAGGTAAAGACCCGAAGAGAATCTGGACTGTCAGATCCAGAGGGTACGTGACAAGAGATCATGAACTCTGGGTGAGAACACTCTAGGAGAACATGATGGAGAAGAGTTTGAAATTGTCGAAGCCTGAACAACCGAAGCAGCTGGGAGTCATCGATCTGAAGGAGGACACATGTCATCAGATCGTGAAATCTGAATAGAACATTCCAAAATAAACGGAGCGAGGAGAACTTGAGGTTTGAGATTTTTGAAGGCTGAAGTCCCGAAACAGATGAGAGTCATCGATCTGAGGTGGATGCATGGCGTCAGATATAGAACTCCGGGTATGGAATACTTCAGAGGAAAGTAGAGGGTGGAAGTGTCGAAGTCCCGAAGTAGAATCTCAACCGTTGATCGAGAAGGGAGCTGAAGGTTGTTGATCTGGTCTTGGTTGAAAAGTGTTGAAGTCCCGAAGAGGACCAGGGCCATTGATTTGGAGAGGACATGTGGAAAACGATCTGCCACTCCGGGAGATAACACTCTGGAATACCTTAGGAATGTGAAAGGATTTGATGAGAAGGACTTGTCATGGAAACAGTTCGAGAAATACTTCAGGAAGCAGTATCTTTCAGAGAAATGCATGGATGGGAAAACTAAGGAATTCTATGAACTCAAGCTGGGGCAGCTCACCATAGATGAATATGTCAATAAATTCCTTGAGCTACTGAGGTATGTACCCTACATAAAACATGAAAAGGTAAAAATGCATCGATTCATTAGTGGGTTACCTTAGACCTACCGAGAAAAAATTGAGTTTGACGAACCAAATACCTTAGAAGAAACCATTCGGAAGGCGAGCTATTGTTATGAACAGTTCGAGAATAATACAAGACCTCACGAGGACTGGAACAAGAGGAGTAGTTTGGGATTCAATAAGAAGGGGTTTAAATCCTCAAGATTTAAGAACTATGGAAAGGATTCTAGAATGAGCCTTCCTACTAGAAGTGTGGATCAGAAAAATTTCCCCTCTCAAAGTGGGAATAAACCTTTTAAGACAGTCCCAGGAACGACTAACAACTTAAATAAAGAACCCTTAAAATGTTGGGGTTGTGGAAAAGATCATCGGTTGAGGGACTGTCCACACAGACAACAAAATAGTAAGAGAGTCTACAATATCTGAGAAGGTACCACCATCAATGATGTGTCTAGGAGCATGCCACGAATCTATGCAGCCTTGGACAATAATCAAGCCGACCACCAAGCTTCAATAGTGGAGCTGGAAGGTATGATCGCCAACCATCTAGTTTCTATTTTAATTGACCCTGGTTCTAATTTGAGTTATGTGGCCCCTCAGACTATTGATAAGTGTAAACTGCAACCAGTTAGACATGTTAAGTCATGGTTGGTATGACTAGCCACTGATACCAAAAGCAAAGTGGCAGAGGTTATAGCGGCCTGTCAACTCATCATGGGTGGATTGCCCACCCGAGCGACCCTTAACATACTTCCCCTGAGATCGTATGACTTGTTGATTGGTATGGATTGGTTGGATGCTTATAAAACTAAGTTGGACTCTTATCATAAAACTTTAGAATGTGTAAACAAAGAAGGGAGAAAGACGACCCTCCAAGGTATTCAGAAGCTTGTCTTAGTGAGACAAATATCATCCCTTCAAATAAAAAAATATTGCAGAAAGGGGTGTCCCTTATATGCAATACGGGTGTTGGAATCTATTGAGGATGGAAAATCTGTTGATACTGAGAGGGGGGTGAATCAGTATCAAGTATAATTTAAAACCTTTTTCAACTTATACTTAAACCATTCAACTATATCCAATGAGAAATG
>SNQJ01S0071282.1:0-10799 GCA_010110895.2 Picea sitchensis | reverse complement strand
CCTTACATAAAGGTCTTGTAGCTTGTCCCAAAGATATTTTGATGATGCACATGATCCCACCTTGGATTTCACTGAATCTGTCAATCCATCCAGGATGGTATCTATTGCCAATTTGTTGTTCCTTTTTGCTTCCTTCTGAGCTGAAGTCTTTGGTTTCTTCAAAGCATTGTATCCTGAAGCAATTGAGAACCAAACATCTGCCCCAAGAGCTTTCAAGTAAGTTTCCATTCTATTATTCCAATATTCAAAATTACTTCCATCAAATGGTGGAATCCCATTTGGAATTTTTTCTTCCGTTTCTTCTTAGGATCTTCCTTCCAGTGGTTAAACTGTACTGAAGGTAACCCGCTCTGATACCAGTTGTTGATACTGAGAGGGGGGTGGATCAGTATCAAGTACAATTTAAAACCTTTTTCAACTTATACTTAAACCATTCAACTATATCCAATGCAGAGTAAGGATTTTGAGGCTCTTTGATTGTAACCTATTGACTGAAGACAATAAAGAAGAAGAGTTGGTGGACGTAGCCCCAGGGTGGGGGTGAATCACGTAAACCCTATGTGATGTTCTTTGTGCTTTGTCTTGATGTATTCAGATATTATATGTGAAATGCTCTGATATATTTAGATAGATCTATTTGTGCTTGGTGCTTATTATATGTGAGAATGTTAGATCTGATCTAGATATTCATGATTAGTGCTTGATATGCTCATTTTGATCCATTTTTATATGCTAAGTGCTTGAATATTGTAGATTAGTTTGAATGCTACGAAGCTTTGTCTTATAAGCGAAGTGGTTATTGACTATATATTGAGGAACTAACAGTGATAAGTGCTCTATCAAGTGTTCTAATCATATATTTGTGTCCCAACTAAGGTTTCATACACTTGAGTCCTGCAACCACCCCTGCCACTACCTCAGGTGAGACTTCATCTGCTTCGCGGGTGTTGTCGAAAGGGCCAGTAGTTAGGGCTTTGTTGGTGCATTGTTGTAGTGTTGAACCATGGGTCTGCCCCTGTGCCAACAAATGGTTCTGTTGCCGGGACTTGAAACTATGATTGCTGGGAACTGAGAAAGAGGAAGCTCTATGCAAATATTCGTCCTGAAATTGTGAAAGCCTTGTGCGTAGATCTGTGCCCTAGTGCGTAGTATTCTACTTGATCTGTAAAGATCTGTGCTAAAGAGAGAAGGTCAGATCTGAAAGAAAGAAGCCTGATCTGAAGAAGAGAAGGTCGAATCTGAAGAAAAGAAGAAAGATATGAATGCTTTGTGCTCTAAGAAAGGTAAAAGTGGGAATTTCTGACTAAAAGAGGTAAGATCTACAAGCTCTGTGCTTTGATAAAGGTAAGAATAGTTAAAAGTTTTAAGATCTGGAAGCTTTGTGCCCTGTAGAAGTAAGATAAGTGGAAATTTTTGTTTCTAGAATATGGATCTAGGTCTGTTTAATAGAGTTTGTTCTAGTTTGAGAGCTAGGTCATTAATAGATGAAAGAAGATTTGATATGAGTATATATGATAAGAATAGTGAAAGATATATTATACCTATGAAAAGAAAGAATGTTCAGACTAACAAATGGATACAGGATCCTAGAAATAATTTGTTGCAGGTTAACTCCCATGATCCTAGTGCGCAGTACAGAAGAAGTTGGGGATCATTTAAGAGGAAGAGAGGATTAACCCTCTGTTACAGTTGTAGAAGGCCAGGACATCTTGCTAAGGAATGCCCTGGTGGAATACCTAGTTGTCTTTGTTGTAAATCTCTTGACCTTGAAGTATTGGATTGCCCTAGAATGATTGCTAATCTTGAAAGAATGAACCTGAATCAAGAAAACCCTAAGGTAGATCCAGAACCTATGGACAAGCCTCAGAAAGAATCAGATAAAGCATTGCTACAGATGAAAGAAACCCTAAATGACCACCGACATGTCAGCTTATCAGAGATCTTCAAAGAGAAGGAATACATCAAAGCAAGAATAGGAGACTTCGACATTGACTATGTTCTAGATGAGGAAACACAGGTGAATATCATGACAGTGAGAACCTGAGAAGCTATAGGAAGGCCTACTATGATCCTTTCACTAGGAGGAATAAGTTTATTCAGAGGAAAGCTAGTAAACCTATGTGGAAGGCTCACTCGGATACCTATGACTATCAATGGAACTTCGATAGAAGAAGACTTTGAGATTACTAAATTTGTTGAAGACATCACCCCATTCACCATGCTAATAGGAAAACCTTGGATTGATAGAGATCAAGCCCGACAAAAGGAAGAAGAAGAAGTTTTGGAATAGAAGAAGCAAGAGTTAAAATACTTTATGACCAGAAGGATCGTGCACTTGATTGAGGAACAGGAGAGTCGATCGCAGATATTTAATACTAGCAACCCGGACGTCGAAGCTAAGAGAACACTAGAGGATCCTCAAAAGATTGAATTAACTATCCCAGACAAAGAAGAAGTATTATCCAAGAACCCTAGGAAAGAATTTCGACAACGCGAAGTAACTAAGACCAAAGAAGAAAAGAATCAAAATGAGAAAAGTGTTATCGAGACGAAACTCACTGGAAAAAAGGATAGAAAGTTAAGAAAGAAGAGGGCTAATACTGAAAGGTTACAGGAGGTTCTATAGGAGACCTCGCAGAAAGAAAAAATGCAGAATTGGAGCTTCGTCGAGATATCAAAACAGCGACACATGGCACTTTGCCATGACGAAGCAATACAGTCGTTGGGGCCGATATATCCATTCGACTTGCGCTCCGAATGGACAGAAAAGAAATAAAGGTTTGTCATCCGACCGTTGGACTGCACCATAACAAATCGAACAGGAGTTAATGGAGGCTCATACCCATTGCAAGACAACCGTTGTCGAATTACCTATTTAGCTCGTCGCGCCATGCACTGAGAACACTTTTGCCAATCGCGAATTTGATCCCACAGCCTAAGCCTAGTTTATATAGTGATCATTGTGCTCTCATTCTCTATCTCATTACCGTGTCTGAGTTGTTTACCCCAAGTGCGTATGTTGAAAGCATTGAGCACTGCAGAGAAAGTCGTTGAGAAATTTTTGATCGACTTGATGATAGAGAGAGTCATTTCGGAGAGAGGAGTGTCTATAGGTGTACAAACATATTCGACGACAGGACTGCAGGCCTCTCCATCCACTTCTCGAGTCGGACCATCCCGGCCAACTGATGAGAAACGAACGAAGCACAGAGACGATATCGTGAATGCTAAGCTGATTCTGAGCATTCTACCTGCTTATATACCACCTCTGAGCGGCGCAATAAACCGAGACAGTGTGCCCAGAGATTTTGAATATGAATTGGTCATTGCGTATCTTCCGAAAGGGATACGCATAGTGCGCGCAGATTAGGATAAGATCGCAGCATTGAAGTTTAGTGACTTCAACCTTGGCAACAGGAAAGTGTACAATATGCTATCCCCATACAAGTATCGGACTAGAACCAAGGTAAATAATTCAAAGATCGTTCCCCAGCAATGGACCATGAACCTCGCGCAGTCCATGCTGCTTAATTTAATGAAGATTCCTCACTTCAGGAGGCATCAAGAAGTGAACGCATGCGTCAAGTTGTTGTTGTCCTGCTATCATGGAGGATACTTATGGTTGAACTACCTCATCACAGTGGATCCAGCTTTGATTAATCGGATCACAGGGATTAGCATGCAAGGCCCTGAATCATGGGATTTCTACCCCGGAAAGACCGCAGATCATCCTCTCGCCTAGATAATAAAGGATACTTACAAAGATGTATATAAGGGCACACGAGGCTATAAGGTAGCCTCTATCGAAAGTGATGCAGTGCACCTTGCCTATCAGCTAATCGCAAGCAAGCTAGTTCGCAAGAACCAACCGACCCAATTAACTGGATTCGTAGTCTACCTCTCAGGGAAGTGCATGGAGGGACTACGGATGAATTGGGTGAAGTACCTCGTGAACCAACTGGAACTATATTGCAGGGAAGCACAGGATCGGGGATATGAATTCCACTTCAGTTGGATCCTTATCCTGATCGCTTTCATCACATGGGAGATGCCGGAAGGAGCGACCTTCCCGAAAACCGAGCCATTTGAACCTCTGGCCGTGAATTTTAGTACGTTGTCGTACTCCAATGACATGAACAAGCAGTGGAAATCAAATGTTGTCTTCCAAATGTATTATAACCAGTTGAAGGTAGCCATATAGGCCATGCCTCACATAACCCCGAACACACTTCACGGGTTTAGACCCTTAATGAAATTCAGCGTGGATCACCATTTCATCTATATCACCATGTGTGATGATCAGCATAAACAATAGCTATATTCATACTACAAGTTAATGGAGGATGACTTGGAGGAGATTACCAAGGAATGGTCGGCGGACCTCCTTGTTCTAGCGGACCCTATATAGATGTCCGATGTTGACAGCCCCGAAACTGTGTCGGATATAGCTGGACCTAGCAAGATAAAGAAGTCTGAAGAGGTCCATGATTTAGACAGTGCATCCGTGAAGACCACGTCCACCTCAGCAGAGCAAGTAGGTGATGACACAGAAGTCGAACAGAAGAAAGTTGAGGTTATACCACCAAGAGACGAGGAGGATCCCTCGAAGAAAAGGAAGGTTTCCCCTCTGGAACCTTCTTCAAGGATGAAAATGAAAGCAACCAGAACCAAATTCGGGACCACCCTCACATCAGACAACTTCGACTTCATCATCGCAGTGGAGATAGCAGAGAAGAAAGAATCTAAGAAGGAGGAGGTATTCAGTCGGATTAAGGATTATCTTCAAGGAGTGCAGCAGGCACTACAATCCAGTCACACAGTATCCACTACACCCCTAACAGTTGGAACATCGGAACTAGGTGATGAGCCCACTCAATTACACCACATCGTTGATACAGTTGAAGCCCACCTTCGATGAGCTCAGGGAGAAACAACACAAGCCACCCAGGCTTTAGCGCGAGTACAGAAAGACCTTGAGGAGCAACAAAGTGCTGCAGAAAAGGAAAAGCTTGCTCTACAAGCGAAATGGGACGAAGAAAAAGTAGAGCTACAGCAAAGAAAGGAACAGTTTCTCACCGAGCAACTTGAATTTAAGTAAAGGTTCAATAGAGCACTTCGCTTTGTGACAATCATCGAAGTACAGACTGAGGAACAAGTTCCATAGTAGGTGGCACAACTGGAAGAGGTAATCCAGAAGATACAACAACGCATCACTGACTTAGAGCTCCACGCAGTACGTGAAACCCCACTGGAGATCAGGAAGCAAAGAGAAGCAGTTTCCTCCAGGACAATTGACAGATTAAATGTTCTTGCCTTGGAGTGCAAGAAGCTCAGTAACCGCAACGCCCAGACCTATGAAAATCTCACTGAAAATCTGGAATTGCAGACACTAGAGTCCCATCTTCACGAAGCAAAGCAGAATCCAGATACACTATAGGCACAGCTGAAGGCCATGTCAATTGTAGAAAGGATGAAGAGTACTTAAGAACAACACACATCTCAGCATCAAATCCATATGATTCAAAGAAAAGTGATGGAATTCACTCAACGACTTCAACCTATGCAAGACAAGGCATGTATCCTATTTACAGAGGTCAAGAGCCAAGGAGCATAGCTAGAACAGGTCATCCTCATAGAAAAACAATGCCTAGAAGGGCCAGTGAACAATGCAGTGATCCAGGAGTTCACCGAACAAGAGGTCACAACAAATCAGCAAGTCGAAGCAACTTGATCCAAGCTCGAGGCATTCGAGGCAGAACTGCTCATACCTAAGTGACTCGGGATGAGTCATAGGTGAGTGTTGGGGGCATGTTGTCCCTTAACCAAGTTTTGGGAGTTTCTTGGTCATGCTGACCTATTTTGGGACTTCAACAGCCTGTCGAAGGAGGAGCGCAAGTTGAAGCGTAGATCACAAGATCTCGGCCCCCTTTTTGGGTTTTTGGAAATATGTAACGGGAATGGGATGTTGGCCCATGGGTTTACCCATGCTTAGGCCTATTTTGTAATATATAAATAGATGCCTAGGCTAGATAGAAGTAGTAGTTCATCTATGTGATAGAGGTCGGTGTGTTAAGTGCTAAAGGAATGGCTAAGTGCTAGATCTATGTGATCAAAGGATTGTAAGTGTTATGTGCATACTATGTGAGACTTTTAGAGCTGAGTGCAAGTCCCTATGAAATATTGTAGAAGGCTTTGTGTTGTAATGCAAGGAAGAAGGATTTAGCTAGCTGAGCTGATCTTCTATCCTATGCGAAGTAAGGATTTTGAGGCTCTATGCTTGTAACTGATTGATTGAAGACAATAAAGAAGAAGAGTTGGTGGACATAGCCCCAGGGTGGGGGTGAACCACATAAACCCTGTGTGATGTGCTTTGTGCTTTGTCTTGATGTATTCAGATATTATATGCGAAATGCTCTGATATGTTTAGATAGTTCTATTCATGCTTGGTGCTTATTATATGTGAGAATGTTAGATCTGATCTAGATATTCATGCTTAGTGCTTGATATGCTCATTCTGGTCCATTTGTATATGCTAAGTGCTTGAATATTGTAGATTAGTGTGAATGTTGTGAAGATTTTTCCTATAAGTGAAGTGATTATTGACTATATATTGAGGAACTAACGGTGCTAAGTGCTCTATCAAGTGTTCTAATTGCAGATATGTGTCCCAGTTAAGGTTGCAGACACTTGAGTCCTACAACCACCCCTACCACTACCTCGGGTGAGACTTCATCTTCTTCGTAGGTGTTGCCGAAAGGGTCAGTAGTTAGGGATTTATTGGTGCGCTATTGTAGCATTGAACCCTGGGTCTGCCCCTATTCCAACATGGAGGCACTACCTCTTGGGTAGGAGATTTGTGCTTATGACAGACCATTGTGGGTTGAGGCACCTATTTGATCAACCAAAATTGAATGCCAGGCAAGTTAGGTGGATGGCTCTCCTTAGTGAGTTTGATTTCGAAATAAAACACATCAAAGGAAATAAAAATAGGGTGGTCGATTCCCTTAGCAGAAGTATAAAAACGATTCATCTGGCAATGGTAAGCACTTGTGAAACGGATGTCAGGAAAAGGGTCAGAAATGCACAAGAGACAGATGCATTATTCAAGACCGTGACCTCATACCTAAGATAATATCCTACCGGGCTAAATTATGAAGGCTACCAGATGCTCGAGGAAGGCATGTTGACTTACAAAAATAGATTGTATATTCCAAACTATGACGACTTGAAGAGGTTCATAATGGATGAACTACATAAGAGACCATATATCGGTCACCCCGGATATCAGAAAATGATCATGGCCACTAGGAAACAATTATATTGGCATGGATTGAAGAAAGATATAGCTGACTATCTAGCTAAGTGCCTAGAATGCCAGCAAGTTAAGGAAAAAATATCGGCATCCAGCAAGATTGTTTCAGCCCCTACCAATCCCAGAATGGAAATGGGAAACCATCTTCATGGATTTCATCACCGGATTACCAAAGTCGACCAAGCAAAATGATGCCATCATGGTCATGGTGGAAAAACTGAGTAAGTCTTCTCATTTCGTCCCTAACAATTCAACTTGCAAGGAAATATATATTGCCAACATCTTCATGAAGGATATATTCAGACTGCATGGCATGCCCAAGGAAATTAGATCTGACAGAGACACAAAATTTACTTCAAGTTTTTGGAAATCCCTAATGATTGGTTTTGAGACTAAATTGTTGTTCAGCACAACCTATCACCCTCAAACCGATGGACAAACAGAAAGAGTGAACCAAATAGTAGAAGACATGATAAGGATGCATGTAATGCATCATCCTAAGAAGTGGGAAGACTACCTACCATTGGTAGAGTTTGCCTACAACAACGGTTATAAGGAATCCTTGAATACGATCCCTTTTGAAGCCCTCTATGGTAGACAGTGCAAGATTCTAGTCAGCTGGAGTAATCCAGTGGAAAAAATTACAATCGAACTTGACATACTAAAAGAAATGGAACAACAAGTGATTCAGATAAAGAAAATTATGAAGATTGCTCAGGATAGACAGAAAAGTTATGCCGACAGAAAAATAACTCCCAGAGAGTTCAAGGCAGGAGACCATGTCTATCTCATAGTTGGACCCAGGAAGAGTTCCCTGAGAATGGGAGCCTGTGACAAGTTTGCACCTCGGTATTGTGGACCCTTTGAAGTCTTATATAGAGTGGGACCTATAGCCTATAGGCTAGCACGTCCTCCCACAGTAAAGGCACATAATGTTTTCCATGCTTCATTATTGAAGAAATATGTACATGATGCTAATCATATAATTGACTGGTCTATGATCTAGGTGGAGTCAGAGGGAGAATTCCTATGAGAACCCCAATGCATATTAGACAGGTAGGAAACCTCACTCAGAAACCAAACCATTTCACAGGTCAAGGTGCAGCGGAAACACTTTGGCCCAGATGAGGCTACGTGGGAAATGGAGGATGCCATGAGACACGCATATCCAATTTTGTTTACTCCTATACATACATATCATGTGGAAAGATAGAACATCGAGGACGATGTTCCTTTAAGGGGGAGGGAATTGTAACACCTTGTTTCCCCCAGTTTGTAATTATAACTATATTGGCCAGGAAACTATGGCAGACACGCTACTTCACGGTCCACAATTCACCAATGATGTTGATCTCATCGGGCTAGAATATCAATGACTTTGGTTCGTCCAAGTTGGGAGGGTAATTTCTAGATTGCGGAGGTTGAGCTCTCTGATAAAGAGCATGCACATTGGGGCCCTACAATTACTGTGAACTGTCGATCGATGAACACCTCAGTATTGATCGGATCATGACCGCCAAACCTTGAAAATTTGCGAGAGGGATGGTCGTGAGCCCTTAGAAAATCCGTGGAGTAATGGAGTCCTTCGATATCGTCGATCTGAGAGAATCGAAAATATCAGAAGAGATAACATTTTCAATAGAAAAGGTGATACCCAAGATAGTCAGGCTCGCAGGATGAACGAGGGTTGAGGCCTTTGAACATCCAAAAACTCTTCCAAGTTGGAAGGATTCAGAATCTCAGGAGGAGGAGTGACAATATCCGTTAGATCGGTTGTGTGGAGAAGCATGGACCGTTAGATCAGCGTCCAAGGAAGCAGAGGAAAGGTGTTGGGAAGGAACAGATCCTAACCATCAGATCTGAGTGCAAAGGGACAATAGTCGTCTGATATAAGGTAAAGTGCATGAGTTTTAACCTATGTGTGCATAGGATGGTTGATTGGCCAAATTCCTGAAGTCCTAAAGGGAATTGGGACCATTCATCCCGAAGAGGGACAGGTGGCGTAAGATCCATAACTCCTGAGCGAGAGCTTGTGGTCAAGGAGAGAGCAGAATTGTCGAATACCCAAACTAGATCATGTTTGTTGGATGGCAGGAGACAGGTGTCAATAGATCAAATATTTCAGGGTAAGTCACTTCGAGAGTTTCAGTTGAGAGTTGAAACTCCCGAAGCCCGGAGAGTCGGAGACCCGAAGTGAATCTCAACTGTCAGATCCAGAGGACAGGTGGCATGAATCTATGGACTTTGGGTAAAGACCCGAAGAGAATCTGGATCGTCATATCCAGAGGGTACGTGGCGACAGGTTGTGAACTCTGGGTGAGAACACGATGGAGAAGAGTATGAAATCGTCAAATATCGAACAGCCAAAGAATTCGAGATTCATCTATCTGAAGGAGGACACATGTCATCAGATCATGAAATTTAGATAGAACGTTTTGAAAGAAATGAAGCGAGGAGAACTTGAGGTTTGATATTTCTGAAGGCCTAAGTCCCGAAGCGGACAAGATTCATCGATCTGAAGTGGACACGTGGAATCAGATCTAGAATTCTGGGTACGGAATACTTCGGAGCAAAGTAGAGGGTGGAAACGTCGAAGTCCCGAAGTATAATCTTGACCATTGATCGAGAAGTGAGTTGAAGGTCGTTGATTTAGTCTTGGTTTAAAAGTGTCGAAGTCCCTAAGAGAACCATGGTCGTTGATTTGGAGAGGAAGCGTGGAAAACGATCTGCCACTCTGGGAGAAATCACTATGGAAGAAAGAGAGGGTATTTAACAAGAACTCCTGAATTTGAGATCCAGAGTTCATCTGAACCGCCCGTTTGTGAGGGGTAGGTGTCAGCAGATCTTCCACTCTTGGAGATAGCCACCGCAGAAAAAACAAGGTTTGAGAGTTGAAAACTCTGAACGCCGAAGTCCTAAATAAAATCATGTCCATTGATTTAAAATGGGAATCTCTAAGACATCATTTCAGAAGTACCATCAAGATCGTGAGATCAAAGGTCGCTTTGAATTTCCGGGATAGAAAATTTTCAGACTTTAAAAGTTAGAGGGCGGGCCGCAATCGGAACCACGGTATTGAAAACGGGACATGTGGTAGCTCATGGTGAACTGTGGGGAGAAAAGAGGTTGGAATCAAACCACCCTTGTCTGAGCCCGCAATCACATGACTGGAGTTCGAACGTAACCCGCAGTAATATACAATGGTCTTCAAAGAAAAGAAAAAAATAAAAGGGGGCTAGTCCCTCGACTTTTCGAATTAGAGACCATGGAGAGAGGATTTGTTCCTGTAAGGAGAATGAATTTTTTACGCCCCACCGTGGGTGTGTTACATAGATAGCCAGACTAAGAAGGGGGGATAATTATGTTGAAAATCTGAGAATGTTGGTCCTAGAGAAAAGAAGGAACCCTCCCCAAGAAAACATAGTGAGGTTTGAAAACACGGATAATCCGCAAAGACCAAGGGTTCCCAAGCAGCCTACTCCCAATG
>SNQJ01S0071281.1:6901-26357 GCA_010110895.2 Picea sitchensis | reverse complement strand
TCGCAGCCTATACACAACCAAGGTGCGACGTTGTCACACTGTGTTCTTCATCCGGGGTGCGACGATTGAATTTTTAACAATGCTCGCATTGTGTCCTTCGCTAGGGTGCGACGATTTATCACGGTCGAACTTTATCCTTCTCTAGGGTGCGACAATTCAACAACCCTCCAAAAATTGGTTTTCTGCAGTAAAGTTGCGATATCTCGAAATCCATGATCTGGGTCGGGCTGAAATTTTTACCAAAGTCGTATAACATAGGGAGGAACACGCTTATCAAAAATATTCAAAACCCACATCATATTTTAGGAGATATAGTTATTTTATCATATATATAACTGCCATAGCACCGTCAGTCACATCTCAGAATCCACGATCTGGATTTTCAGGATCTTTTCATAATCAATAATAGGGATGGAGGCGATGCAACTTATTCAATAAGGTCTGGTGATAATACTCACACCGTACACCTATTTTGAATGGAAGCCGAAGGCCGCATTCCAACTCAAAATAAAAGGAGTGTATAATTTGATGACGACGACAGAAAAAAAACCTACATCAACGTTTGAGAAGACCATATGGGCGAACCGTAAGGAGAAGACCATTTATCGTTTCATGTTGCCACATGCAAGACTCCAAACAATATCTGGACCACCTTGGAAGGACTCTTTGGAAAGCATGATGAGATGCGAGTTCATATGCTTGAGGTAGAGTTGAATACCTTAAACCCTAAAAGTTTTGATAATATACAAGATTTCTTTACTAAATTTAAATCTTTGATTTTAGGCTTGGGTGAATGTGGTATTGACAAGTCTACACAAGAGAAACAACTCATTCTAACAATCATGGCCAAGCTAGGACAAAAATATGTTGTATATGTCTCCAATTTCCATTCTAGCAGATGTCTTTTGGGCGCAAATTGGAAAATACCTACGATGGCTCAGTTCATTGAGTCTCTCACAAAAGAGCAGACAAAATTCATACAGATGGGCCTCATGAAAGATCCCAAAGCACATGCACTCACCATGCATGATGGAAAAGGGTCATCCAATCACAAATAGAAGCAGAAACGAAAGGTGATATTACATCCATAGTCAAAGAAGGAGGGATATTCCAAACCCTTCAAGGATTCTTCAGGTTCCAAAGATTCTTCAGATTCCAAAGGGAAGAAGAAGAAAGGAAAGCAGTGCACATATTGCAATAAACTGAATCATGAAGAATCCACATGCATGAAGAAGGAGATTGATCTTATGACACAGGTACTTCAGAAGAATAACCTTGGAGGCTTCATTCATGAAGGAGCCAAGAAGAAGAAGGAAGACGACCATGCGCCTAAGAAAGGTAATCATAATGCTCTAGTTGCAATTAATTCCTCATCTGATTCATGGATTATAGATTTTGGTGCATCACATCATATGGCACCTAAAGAGGAAGTTTTTACTTCTTTGAGTTCATGCTCTGGACCTCCTATTCTCATGGGGGATGATACTCCAATAGCAATTGTAGGAGAGGGAAGAGTGGAACTCCCTAATGGAAGTTTTGAGAATGTCTTACATGTTCCAAATCTTTCCATAAATATGCTCTCAGTTTATTTGATCACTCAAACGAGTAAAAGAGTTGAATTTACATCAGATTTTTTTACTGTACTTGACATGCATGACAGTTCCATTATTGCAGTTGGTGAGGTAGATCACAAATCACGATTGTATAAGTTCACTAAGTTTATTGACTATGAGTCCTCTTTTATACTTACACATGCTAATGATAGTAGTAGAGTATGGCATGAGAGATTTGGTCATTTAATCTTTAGGTACATGCAACGAATTTCCAAACAAGGAATGGTCAAAGGCTTGCCAGACATTCAATTTTCTGAAGGGATTTGTGAAGGATGCATTATTGGAAAGCATCCTGAAGAAAATTTTGAAAAGGGGAAGGCAAGGAGAGCCTCATGTTCCTCAGAGCTTGTTCACAGTGATCTCATGGGTCCATTTCCACATCCGTCCATCAACAAAGCAAGGTATGTTGTTACATTTATTGATGATTACTCACGCTATACTTGGGTTTATTTTCTCAAAAAAAAGGTCTGAGGTTTTTGAGCATCTCAAATACTTAAAAGCTCTAGTAGAGACACAAACTGGGAAGAAAATCAAGATCCTCTATACAGACAATGGGGGGGAGTATATCAACAAAGATGTTCAGAATATTTGTCGTGAAGCTGGTATCTAGTTGCAGCACACAGTTCCATACACTCCACAACATAATGGAGTTGTTGAAAGGAAGAACATGTCCCTCAAGGAGATGACCAGTTGCATGTTTCATGCAACATCACTTCCTTCCAAGATTTTGGCTAAGGAACTTAATTGTGCTACTTACATACAAAACATATCACCTCACAGATATTTTGAGGATAGGACACCTTTTGAGGCTTGGAAAGGTGAAAAACCAGATGTCACACACTTTCAGATAATTGGATCTAGAGTATGGGCCCATATTCCTTCTGAAAAGAGGAAATCCTTAGATCCACAGAGCACACCTTTCATCTTTGTGGGATATCTAGATGATGTGAAGGGGTATAGATTGATTGATCCCTCTACAGACCTGCTCATCATTGAGCACATTGTTCAGTTTGAGGAGATTCCTTTGCATGCATCTCCACTGCAACATGTAGATAATCTTGTGCTTACATCAGTTATAGACATGAGAGATGATGATTCTGCACGCTCAAATGCTACACATTCAAACACAGATTCAGAGGATTTTGTACATGCAGATGAGAAGGTAGTACAACCAAGTGAGGAGACAATGTTGGAGCTTCAGCAAATTCCCATGTGGGAACAGTCCACACTTCAGGCAACAGGAAAACTTGCAGGGGATCTATTGGATTTTAGGAGGACTCGATCTACGTGCTACCGAAGGAAGGTATATATTGAATATTTGCTACGTGCTATCCCATATCTTCACCAGATTATTGATGGTACCTTTGATCAATGACAAGATCTGTTGTTGACAAGAGTTGTTCAAGGTCACCTTCGCCTCTCAATCAATCAGAATTTGCTAACAATATAAAGTTTTTGAATGTTCTTTTCAAGTTTTAAAATTACGAAGGTCATTTTTTATCTATTATATTTGTTTGAGGAAATGTAAAATCCATTGCTGCTTAAAAAAGAATTTAGATATGTGGATGGTTTTCAAACGTTCAAACAAAGGAAACAAAGGAAGATGAAAGAGTTGATGATGGGTTGAGTGTCTATGTAATGATATTTTTAATATTATCTTTACTTACATATGACAACATCTAAAATATTAATTCATTCATATTAAATGATGATAAAAACAACTATTACATGGGTGCTTGATAGATTCGATTTAAGATGAATCTATGTTGGTTTATCCAAGACTTGGCATTTTTATGCCAACCCTGGTTTTGACTAAAGCATGAAGCAATATTAGAAAGTCTCATCTTCGATGTTTATATTTAGGTAAGGCTAGTCATAACTATTCTCTAAAAGGGGGAACAAATCACTTCTATAAGGAAGATATGATAGAGTGTATTGCATTTAATTTTTTAGATGATAAGCTATAAAACACTTTTGGATTTACTCTATCTTTCTCCAAGATTCTTTAGAGATGTTGTACCCCCAAACTTCACAACCATATAAGATAATACGAGTGACGAGATTCTTAAAGAGGAGTTTTTTCTTATCCCATTGTTATACCGGTATTTTCCACCTGGTCCTGGATGGGCATCATCCAAGGGTCAATAGTTTGACGCACTGAACCATACCACTTTTCCCCTGAGTTTACAGTACTTTTTTTCCTGATCGTTGGTTCCCCATTTACATCCTGTGATTAGAAAATGTTGGTTGCTCATCCTCCTCTTGCAAGGAGCGATCGGTCGCTCTCTATAAGAATGCAGAGCGTGAGCGGGTCTGTTACTCCCTTTTTAGGCTTGGTTTCGTGAGATAATATTGAACCCTCGATTCTTCGTGGTTCTTCCTCGAGAAGTTTTTCATCTTGGGCATGGAGATATTATATAAACTACCCATTGATCTTATCTCTACTATCCTATAAATAATGGGGGTCTCTCATGGGAAGTGGGGCACAAAAGGAGAAATGAAGTTTATATTGTCGGATTAATCACATGATCTTGGGAAAGGAATTTGGTTAGAGCTTCATCAAGCTATCATATTGTAAGTTGTAAATTGTTCCATTTGATCAATAGAAGATGTACAATATGTTTCCCTCTACATGGATGTGTATGTAATTGCTATGTTTCCTTGTGAGAAGTTAATTATTTCCTGTGTTATGATATATTATTAGATCTATCATTAATTTATGCATGATTAGTTGGATCTTGTGAAGGGTTTTTGTGTCTCTATGTCTGCATATCTAAGCTGGTAAGGGTGATCCAGATGGATGTCGGTGGCCTCCCACCTATTCCAACTGGCTCATTTTGGCAGTTTTTCACCTAGTTCTCGGGTCCCAAACTTGCGGGGCTGTTTTGAGGCCCTAAACAACGTTTTTTAGGGCTCACCACAATCAAAATGACCTGTGATCAATAACAACGAAATGTGTAGTCATCTGATAGACCTTTCCAATAGGCTATCGTGCGCCTAAAATGGATATCGTACGCAAAATTTACGAACCCATGAAGTTGATGTACTAACTTACCCAAACGGGGCCCACATGACTTTTGGTGCTTCATCTCATAGGGTTAGGTTTTTTGGATGTATATGGTTTTTGAAATTCGTGTTTATTGTAAAAAGACATTCATAGCCTCATTAAAATGATCTTCATGCGAATGAGTGCATCTGTCACATCTCTTGTCAGAGATAAGCCACCACCATTCTAGCAACCTTGTTTCCACTGCATTTTACAGTTTCAGCTTATTTATTTATTGAATAGAAACCAGTTTTAATGTATATCTTTTATTCTATGTTAAGCATCTTTTGATAATAATATGTATTCATTTCGTTCTGCAATTATATTTTGGATCAAAGGGTGAAGGACGTCTACGTGGAAACTAGCAACTGAGGAGTGTGTGGGGACAACCATCGAATTATCGGGTAAGCCTTCCATTTCAGTAGATCCTTTTCATGTATAACTAAGATCTAGGAAATTTTGTAGATTACATCTCTTTTCTACCTTAGGTCTAGGAAGAGCCTCAGGGAGGTAACTCTTGCAAGGTGAAAATATCCTACAACAGACTCACGACCATAATAGGGATCCCACTATTGTTTAGTTAGTTTTTCTTCCTCGGTTTCTTTAATTTGTCTTTCCAATATCCTTACTTGTTGTAAGCCCCAATATATGTTCTTGATCTGTGAATGAGTCTTTTCTGAGACCATTTGCAAATTCTCAACCTCATATCTGATAGTTCTACTTCGGATCTATTGTTTTTGCTATTCTACAGTCGCGGTCGTGGGCAATACGTGCCCACAGAGTGACCAAAACTTTGTGGTCACTTGTTTCTCCATTGTAGGGAGTGACCAACCCCTTTTGCTCGCTAGTTGCTCCACTCTAGGGGGGAAACCAGCCTGATATTTTCACTATAGGGAGAAACCAAAACACTGTGGTCGTCGCCTCACCCTCTGCAGGGAGAGACCAGAGCTTTGTGGTCACCCTGTGGTCATTAACATGGAGTGACCAGGCTCTAAAAATCAATTTTTGAAGGGATGTCCTTCAAACAAGGCCCAGATCTCTATTTGTCCTTTATTCCACCCCTCCATATCTCTCTCAGATCTGTCCCAAAAGTTATTGCTACAACATATTTTCAAAGTTATTTTGAAATTTTGTTTTGTGTGCCATTTGTTTAGTTGATTAAAAGTACTTTTGTTTTGTGGGTACGGTTTAGGTCATCTAATCTCATTCCCTCATGCTTAAAGTATTGATCGTTTGTTTGCGAAGAGAGTCTTTTTGTTTTAAAAAATATTTTTGGTGTTCCTTTAGATTTTCTTTCATTGTTTAAACAAAACCAATTCTCTCGACTTGCATCTCATCTTAGAAGTGCAATCATTTTTCAAGTTATTTGAAAAAACTTTTTGATCGCTTGTTTCATAATATATCTTTTGTTTTAAAAAATATTTTCGGTGTTCCTTTAGATTTTCTTTCATTGTTTAAACAAAACCAATTCTCTCGACTTGCATCTCATCTTAGAAGTGCAATCATTTTTCAAGTTATCTGGAAAAACTTTTTTTTTCACCTTTGAAAGCTTGGGTTTTGTGTTGAAGACATTCTTGTGCTTGAATTTTTCCTTGGGTGATTTTTCATAGTTAGAGTGTTTTGGTATACAGTTGAAAATGGCCTATATTTGTTTTCTCATAAAGATTTATTCTCTAGTTTAACATCATTCTTCTTTCCATTTAAAGAGGCAAATTGAAAATTTGCATGATATTGAGTGCATGTTCATACTAGGAAGAAAAGAGCTCTTCTCCTTCTCATAGATAGAATTCATCGAAAATAAATGATTGCATTTCATTCTTTAGCATTCGTCTTCAAGTCGAGTCTCACTCATCATTAGTTTCATCTCTGTAGACCTTTCTGAGTAAAAACGGACACTAAAATCAGCCAACGCTTTTATAAAATTAACCAGAAATTTTTATTTATAGTACACCAATAATAGTTTATAGCTAGGGTCTTTGGACTAGGAAAAAATGAGTAAATTTTCCAAGTCTACTAAACAATATTGTAGAACACTAAAGAGTGATAAATCCAACTGTCGTATAGGAATAGTAGAGAACCCCTCTCTAACACAGGGGATAAGCATGAGTTTATGTGCGGAATAGAAACGAATATTTCACTTCTCCAAATCTTGACCAATCGTGGTGGAAAGAACATATATTGGGGTTTTTTTCTTGAGAAACTATTGGTTTTGTTTGGTCTCGGTTCTTTGTGAATCCAGAATTCGTTCAAGGTGCTCAAGACCCATCACCCACTCTGTATTTAGTTCTCTTGAAGAATTTCACACTTTTATCCTGCCCATACATTCGGCCTCGACTGTTGACTGTAACCCCCTGGAGGCCAACTACAATTTGGTAACCTTTTTTAGTGGCCTTTTCTAGGTATATAGAGAGGACTGTGGGGGTATTCCCATGATACCTAGGGAAAGGTTCGTATCACACTTTTAAATTCTTGGAGGTCAATTTAATGAATCGAGGGGTGCTTGCACCGAGAAACGTGGTGGTTGGGGTAACTACTTCTCACATCTTCGCTGATCGCATGATATCCCGCCTTCGAAGATCCTTCTATCTATTGTTGCTTGGTTGATTACCTATAGATTTCTTAAGGGTGTGTTCATTCAACATTTGTAGTTGGCCTTAGGGATTTTTATTCTTTTGTTGTGGTTTGACCGAGGTATTCATAGATCCGATAGAATGTAAGGATTACCTCCTTAGGGGAAAGAGCATCCACAAAACCCTTCTAATGAAGGAATGGTCAAGGAATAAACTTCTAAATTGGGAGGTGGAAGCCTCAGAGGCGACCACACAAAAACAATGTGGTCATAACCTTCGTGGAAGGTGTTGTACCTCACATAAATCCCCCCTTAACTGATCCAGTTGGCCCACTACTCATTGAAAAACTGTCCACAACATATTTTGATTCTTTTTCTTCTTACCACTATGTCAGGGATTGGAAATTTCACCTTCTCTATTCACAACTCTTGTAGTTGATCCTATAAGAGCACAGTCTACTATTGTTTGTGCTTCTTCTTTCCATGACCTGCTACTCCGACACAACCACTAGAAAATACACCTATCTTTTCAAGTGGGATGGGTAATATTCTTGCTTCACTAGGGGTCCCTCACATGCATACAAGTTCTTTTACTTGGTCAGTCCCATCGTCGGACATTAGTAGTCAAGTCATTCACACAATCCCAATTACACAAGCCAGTCATCCTACATCTCCAACTGTACAAATGGGGAGTTCTTCTATACCATTCATTGGAGGTCAATATTCAATTGGAGGCCAACCCTTTGTTGTGGGCCAACTTCCAGACGGAGGGAAACCCTCCCGTTGGGGGAAACAACCAGATGGGGAGAAACCTTAAGCTATGGGGAAACAACCAGCTGGGGGGAAAAAACTAGATTGGGGGAAACAACCATCTTGGGGACAACAACCAGCTGGGGGGAAACAACCAGTTTGGGGGCAATCCCACACTAGAAATCAACCTCAACCCTAGGGGAAGAACAACCCAAAGCAACCCTACAGTTCTTTACATTGGTTTATTGTATCTGAGAGTGTCAATAATCCATGGGGTCAACCCAATTTGGAAGGAATCTCTCGGCAAGGAGATTTTCCAACTCAACCAATGAACCCCATGTTCCCCACTCCCCAATCCAATCGACCATATATGGGTGGACCATCAAGCATCAACATGCCATCCCAATCTGTGTGTGGTCCTACTAGTACTCCGATGTTGCATCTGTATTACCAGTATTCGCAATCAAATTGACAATTGCATTTCTTGGCTACCTTAGATATGCCAATAATAGGCACAACCGTGTAAGGAATGATTAAATTATTAAAAAAAAAGGATCTTTGAATAGATTAATTTCTTAGACGTAGCTTTAGTGATGTCTATAATGTCGAGCGACGAGCCCTTTGAATATGGTGGCTATATTGACAAAGTGACACTCTAGAGATGTTATATTCATGGTTTAAATGTGTGTTGAAATAAGTTTAACAAATATAACCTCTACTTAACTTTTTCATTCATAAATCTTGTTTAGAGTCTAAAGCAACATTTAAGGTTTTGGTTAAAAAACATATATAGGAAGAAAAAGAAAACATATGGAAGTAATGCATTCACATGTATCCCTAATGTCATCATTACTTTGTGCTACCGCTTCTCTAATACCTACTGTTACAATTCTATTTTCCACACACCTAAAACCAAAATCTTTTCTCACCTGAGACACTATGAGAATCACAAAGACTGATAGTCTTGTGTCAGATGTGAAGGGACAATGCATAATGGAAAACCTCTTAGGAATAAATACATTCATTCATCCAGCGATAAATAATTAAAGCACTATGGATCAAAATTCTAGAAAGTAATGAAGATAAAGCACATTGAAATCATATAACACTCATTTATATTGCATGAGAAGGATTTTGTATTTCATTCATTAGCTTCTCTAAAATCATACAACAATCATTACACAGATTTGTGTTATGTGCTCTCTTCTCATCCCTTCATTCTTACACACTTCTAACTCTATTACAAACTCACACAAGACTTAGACAAAACTAGACATGGAACTCTTTCTTTCTATTCCAGTTGACTCTTTGTTACAATCGTGAACCCTCCATTACAATGCTCATCTCTCTTTTACTCAAATTCTCTACTCCACTCTCCTCTTGAGAACAAAGATCCTCATGCTTTATGTGTCCACATGCAACCCCCAAATTTTCCTAAAGCGTGGAAATCCCAACTAACTTCCAGCACATCCATACCTTTTCCCATGATCACTCGGGTCATTATACACTTAGTACAAAATATTCAATGAATATATGACATCAATTCTCAAAAATGACACCTTTAAGTTTACGACACTTTGGCAATTTGGGATGAAATGAACACCAAAATAAGATTTGCTATGTTGAGTTTAATTAGCTATACAAATATGTATATAGATTGTCTTGTAATTTCAAATTTTCTTAGAATCATGAAAAAAATGCTTTATATATAAGACAAACTCTATTAACTATAAAAAATCACAGTTTGTATAGTTAATTCATAGAAGTCAAAATGACTCCACTCAACACTCTTTTCCAGTGAATATATAACCCTAAAATTATGAAATGGTTTTCGGCACTATATATTGTTTTGAACTTTAATTACAATATTTCCTCAATCTTCCTCAATGGTGAATAGGGAACATTTGGATTTGGTATCTTAGGAAGATGGATTCAAACTTGATCTAACTTGGAAAAAAACCCAAAATTTGGTTTCCATCTTTGAAAAACTTTGAAGCATAGCCTCCATAAGATTCTTGTAATGATTGATGTTATCGAGGTAGATTCTCTTAGAAATGCCTAAAATTTCACTATAGTATCTAGTTAAGATGAAAATTATTATATTATCTTAACATAGGTCAAAATCTATTGAGTAGTAATTAAATGCATAGTGGAGAAATTGATTTGGCAATGAAAAGTGGAGTGTATATACACCATTTTAACTTATTATATATTATATATTAAGTTAGGAACATGAGTCAATTTTAAAAATAATTTAATTAAAGCGGAGTGTATATACACCATTTTTAATCTAATATTTATTATATATTGCTAGGAAAGTGATAACATTTGAATTAAAATCTTATTAGTCCCTGCCTTTCACCGAGGGACTATAGTAATCGATTTTGTTTTTTCATATTAGATCGACACTAAAACCAATGACATTCGTGTGTTGGAGAAATTTCTATTTTCGACACACTAGTTCAAGAAGTAACATCAGTTTAGTGGGAGTTAACTATTGACTAGTTCTATTTTTGACTTTTTAATCTTGGACAATCATTATTATGTATGCATTCCACTATATAGGATGTCATTGCCTATATGAGTGAGGAGTACTCACTCATTGATCATATCATAATATGCATTGGTTCTCGTTCTTCATTCTGTATCTCTTCCTTTCGATAAGCTTTGTTTGTATGATTTAGTAGGATCTCCGTAGGTTTTCCATGAAACATTCCGACATGGTATCAGAGTCAAGTTTCTTGAAGCAATCCAGACAAGCCAAAGAAGAGCGAAAGAGTCCTTGAGTAAACCTAGTTTCTAGAATCCTCACGGCCTATCCCCGTGGAAAGGTGTGACGATTGGAATCGCCACGACCTATCCTCGCCGTATGGGTGTGACGTCGTTGCAAATCCTATATTGACAAATTCAGGGCATCGTCGCGAGCTCTATACACAGCTAAGGTGTGATGTTGTCACACTGTGTTCTTCATCTAGGGTGCAACGATTCAATTTTTCACAATTGTCGCATCTATGTCCTTTTTCGCCGGTGCGCGACGATTTATCATCGCTTCGACTTCTTTATCCATTTCTAGGATGTGACGATTCAACAACCCTCCAAAATTGGTTTTCTACAGTAAAGTTGCGATATTATCTTGAAATCTGAGATCTGGGTCGGGCTGAAATTGTTACCAAAGACGCATAACATAGGGAGGATCACATTTCACAAAATCTCCAAAACCCACATCATATTTTTAGGAGATATATTGTTTTATCATATATATAGCTGTCATAGCACCGTCGTATGCTGATATCTGCTTAGAATCCACGATCTGGCTTTTCAGGATCTTTTCATAATCAATAATAGGGATGGAGGCGATGCAACTTATTCAACCAAGTCTGGTGATAATACTCACAACATACACCCTTGCTTTGAATTGGAAGCCGAAGGCATAATTCCAACTCAGAAGTAAAGGATTGTATAATTTGACGACGATGACAGAAACAAAACCTACACCAACGATTGAGAAGACTATGGGCGAACCGTAAGGATGAGGCCACATTAGAATGATTACTTATTGAGTTAATCTCCATTTATTTATGGTTTCATGTTGCCACATGCAAGACCCAAACGAGATCTCGACCACCTTGAAGGACTCGAAAGTAGGATGAGATGTGAGGTCACATGCTTGAGGTAGAGCTGAATAAATTAAACCCTAAAAGTTTTGATAATATACAAGATTTCTTTAATAAATTTAAATCTTTGATTTTGAGCTAGTGAATGGTATTGACAAGTCTTACACAAGAGAAACAACTTATTCTAACAATCTTGGCCAAGCTAGACCAAAACATGTTGTATATGTCTCCAATTTCCATTCTAGCAGATGTCTTTGGGCGCAAATTGGAAGATACCTACGATGGCTCAGTTCATTGAGTCTTCTCGCCAAAAAGAGAAGACAAAATCCATACAGATGGGCCTCATGAAAGATCCTAAAGCACATGCACTCACCATGCATGATGGAAAAGGGTCATCCAACTACAAATAGAAGAAACGAAAGGAGATATTACATCCAGGGTCAAAGAAGGATGGATATTCCAAACCCTTTAAGGATTCTTTAGATTCCAAAGATTCTTCAAACTCCAAAAGGAAGAAGAAGAAGGAAAAGCAGCTGCACATATTGCAATAAACTGAATCATGAAGAATCCACATGCATGAAGAATCCACATGCATGAAGAAGAGGATTGATCTTATGACATAGGTACTTCAGAAGAATAACCTTTGAGACTTCATTCCTGAAGGAGCCAAGAAGAAGAAGGAAGATGACAATGTGGCTAAGAAAGGTAACTTCATATTCTAGTTGTAATTAATTTCTCATCTAATTCATGGATTATAGATTTCCGTGCATCACATCATATGGCATTTAAAGAGGAAGTTTTTACTTCTCCGAGTTCATGCTCGACTCTCTATTTTCATGGGGAATGATACTCCAATAGCAAAGTTGTGTAGGAAGGAAGAGTGGAAATCCACAATTGAAGTTTTGAGAATGTTCTACATGTTCTAAATCTTTCTATATATCTGCTCTCAGTTTATCAGATAACTCAAACTAGTAAAAGGGTTGAATTTACATCAGACTCCTGTTATCAGACTCTGACATGCATGACAGTTCCATTATTGCAGTTAGTGAGGTAGATCACAAATCACAATTGTGTAAGTTCACTAAGTTTATTGACTAAGAGTCCTCTTCTACTTTTTACACATGCTAATGATAGTAGTAGAATATGGCATGAGATATTTGGTCATTTAAACTTTAGGTACATGCAACGAATTTCCAAGAAAGGAATGGTCAAAGGTTTGCCAGACATTCAATTTTATGAAGCGGTTTGTGAAGGATTTACTATTGTTAATATTGAAGAAAATTTTGAAAAGGGGAAGGCAAGGGAGAGCCCCCATGTTCCCTGGAGCTTATTCACAATGATCCATGGGTCCATTTCCACATATGTCCATCATCAAAGCAAGGTATGTTGTTACATTTATTGATGATTACTCACGCTATACTTGGGTTTATTTTCTCAAAAAAGGTCTTTGAGGTTTTGAGCATCTCAAATAGTTCAAAGCTCTAGCAGAGACACAAACTGGGAAGAAAATCAAGATCCTCCATACAGACAATGGGGGGAGGAGCATCAACAAAGATGTCAGGAAATTTTTCGTGTGAAGATGGTATCCAGTTGCAACATTACAGCTCCATACACTCCACAACATAATGGAGTTTTTGAAAGGAAGAACATGTCCCTCAAGGAGATGACCAGTTGCACGTTGCATGCAAGATCACTTCCTTCCAAGATTTAGACTGAGGTAATTAATTGTGTTACTTACATACATAACAGACCACCTCATTGATCTATTGAGGATAGGAAACCTTTCGAGGCTTGGACATGTGAAAAACTAGATGTCACACACTTTCATATCTTTGGATCTAGAGTATCTATTCCTTCTGAAAAGAGGAAATCTTTAGATCCACAGAGCACACCTTTCATCTTTGTGGGATATCCAGATGATGAGAAGGAGTATAGATTGATTGATCCCTCTGGCTGCACTGCTTATCATTTAGCACACTGCTCACTTTTTCTGAGGAGGTGTTTTGCATTTAACCCTACTGCAACATGTATATAATCTTGTGCTTACATCAGTTATAGACATGAGAGATGATGATTCTAATGCTCAAATGCTATACATTCAGACACAGATTCAGAGGATTTTGTACATGTAGATGAGAAGGTAGTACAAACTAAATGAGGAGACAATGTTGGAGCTTCAACAAATGCCTATGTGGGAATAGTCCACACTTCAGGCAACATGAAAACTTGCAGGGGATCCATTGGATTTTAGGAGGACTCGATCTCAGCATGTGGATCCTTCCTTGTGTACTTTCAACTTAAAATAACAAGTAAAAAATAAAGAATGGAAAAAAAGACAAAAGAAACCCTATAATATGTCCTATGCTAATAATATCAAGATCATATAAAACATACATGAAAAACTCTGCTCTCAAGGAATTTTGGAAAACGAAAACTTCACATAGAAAACTCACCAGGGAGAACTTTGTGACCTGCAAAAAATTTGAAGGGAGAACTCGACTTTTCTCGTTATTTTCCAAACAAAAAACAACATCATTACATTTCGTGAAAATTTTAGGAGGGAAAACTGCATCCCCCGCACTGAATTTTCCATTTTTTCTTGGACGAATGCCGATTTGAAGCACAAAGGATTGCATTTTGTTGGGCGAACGTGGATTTGAAATGTAGAGGGTCAAATTATTATAAGCGAATGCAGACTCGAATTGCAGAGGGCAGAGGGCTAAATATTCCAATGAAATAAAAGAATTAAAAATACAATTGGTGAAGAGATTAAGTATTTATCCATTAAATATATATTTTGGGTGAAACTTCATAAATTTCAGAAAGCATTATATTATAAAATTACCCACTTGAAATTTTTACGTACTAAATTTCCAATGGCAATTCTCAGCCTCCCTAAAATTATCTATGAGTGTCTTTAATTACTTGGAGCTAGCTCACATCATATTATATGATGTGAGCTATAACATATTGCCATAATGTAATATGTTATAACATATTAGAATGAACCACTCCCATCAATTTTGAAAACAGCTCAAAAGCATTGTCATAGTGTTCTCATGGCCTGTATGACAACATTATGTGCGTCTTGCAATTGGAGACTAAAATTTCTATTGTGTCCAAATCCAAAAATAAATATTCTTCCATTTCTTTGGTCCATGCATCGGAGTTTCACGTGATCAACTCTGTTGGGAGCGTGGCGCATATTGTTCTGACACCCATTAATCAAGATAAGTTCACGCTTAAGTACCAAAACTCTGTATTTATATGGGTGCCCTGCAACCTAAAACCGCATTGTCCTTATTCCTTTCATCCCTTTTACGTTCAATTATAATTAATGCCATAAAACATATTTTATATGAACTTTTATTTTGATATAAATTAATTTTGTTTTAAGCGTCAATCGAGGAGTTATATAAATCTCTAAAAGGTTAAAATGATCACCTTTTGGATCTCCTTAAAAAAATGCATATGCACTTTTTCTATATATTTTATGAGGATCATAACTAGAGAATAGAATTAACCCAATAGATAATAACACCAATCAAAATAAAGAAAAAAAGTCCACACCACAAAGAATTTTGAACAAATTTTCATATAAAAGAATTCTGAACTAATCAATAAAATGTCGGAGGCATCACTTTAAATATTGAGATGTTCATAGAAATGATTGTGGTCGAGAGAAAAAGTATTGTCCTCCCACCCAATTCCTAAAAAAAAATAAGTATTGATTCTTTTGAAATCTTAAACAAACTATTTAAATAATATTTTGCATTTGAATTAAAATCTTATTTTATGATGAATCTACACA
The DNA here is from genome assembly GCA_010110895.2 of Picea sitchensis. Lineage (NCBI taxonomy): Eukaryota > Viridiplantae > Streptophyta > Pinopsida > Pinales > Pinaceae > Picea > Picea sitchensis. The sequence continues at coordinate 10,954 of SNQJ01S0071281.1, read as the reverse complement.
TATTCTTTTCACAATAATACCCTTAAACAAATTTTAACTTTGAAAAAGAATTCAAATTACATAGGAATCATGATATTTAAAACAAAAGAATTAGAAGTTGGTTCATTACATAGGAATCCAATCCTTTACAAAATAATTAATTTGTTTCATAATTTAACTCTTATTTTGATAATGCAATCCACCTTGACTCCACCAGTGTCTTCTCCAACACACGCCTCCAAGAACGCCTGGCTGCCGCCTCCTCCACCCTGCATGCAATTTAATCCTGGACTCAACTCGAGGCTCTAGACTTTAATTCCGGGAGCCTCTCCTCTCCGGTTTCAGCTAAGTCGTGGAAAAAACCCATAATTATGGTTTCATGTTTGAAAACTTTGAAGTATAGAGCACAATGAGACTCTTGTAACGATCGATGTTGTCTAGTAGGTAGATTCTCTTAGAAGTGCTTAAAATTTCACTTTAGTATCTAATTAGGATGACAAATATTATATTATCTTAAGGTAGGTTAAAATCAATTGAGTGGTAATTAAATGCATAGTGAAAAAATTGATTCTGGCAGTGAAAAGTGAAGTGTATATACACTATTTTTAATCTAATATATATTATATATTAAGTTAAGAAATTTATAAAACTACTAAATGAAAAGTGGAGTGTATATACATTATTTTTTAATCTAATATATATTATATATTAAGTTATATTAAGTTAGGAAATTTATAGAACTATCAAGTTTATGATGTTAATTTTTTAAAAATACTTTCAATTCATTTAAATGTCAAAATTTCAATCTAGTTTTGTAATCTATTTTGCCATATACATTATTTACAGATGTTCATAAAAATGCTTGTGTACCAAGATTTTCAATTTAAATATAAAGATGATCATAGAAATGATTGTGGTTGAGAGAAAATAGTATCATCCTCCCAACTCCAAATCCTACAACCAATTCTACCACCAACTAACTAAAAATAATATATATTTTAATATATTGCATTAAAGTAAACAAAACTATTTAAATAATATTTCCTTTTATTATATAAAGGAAACTCATAATGTTAGGGTTAGAGATTTTAGTCTTGATTGCAAAAAAAGAGAAATGTCTAGCAATTTTTCAAAGGGATTTGATTGCAAAAAGAGAAATGTCTAACAAATCTCAAAAGGATTTGATGTTTGATTAGAATGGTGGATCAGGTATTGGGTTTTGGATTCTCAACTCAATGACACCTTAAGTCCATGAAAAGAAAACAAGTGTACTCAATGACACCTTAAGTCCATGAAAGGATTTGATGTTTGATTGGAATGGTGGATCAGGTATTGGGTTTTGGATTCTCAACTCAATGACAACACTCAGATACACACTACATCCATGAAAAGAAAGAAAACAAGCAATTCAATATTCAGACATTTTGAATTAAAAGGAAAAGAGGGAAGAATGGAAAAGACAATTGTGAATATCAATTTCACATCGTGTTCAATTAATATATCCACAAGATTGAATGTTCAATAACCAGAAATCCTTTCTAATCATGAACAAAATTACTGAATGTTCAATAACCAAAAATCAATCATGAACAAAATTAGTTGAATATGATTTTAACAAAGATAGTTGCATGCTCATGGCAGAATGAATTAACAACCATACAAAGGCTTGTAATAGAATGCTAGTTAGAGAGAGTAAATGTTTGAGCAAAGAGTCCATTGTAAACACCTTTGGTATCTCCATCTCCAAGTATGACAACGATATCCCTTGGAGGGACAACAATACCCAGCTGCCCCAAACTTAGCAGATAATACCCTGCAAAACAGTTACTAGTGACATGTATAAGGGATGCCTTCTGCCTCAATGGCCCTACGAACTTTCACAGTGTTATGACTTCGCAGGTTCCACCGCATGGACTCTGTAGTAATCAAATCCATACTCGGATGGAAGAAACCTTTGTAAATATCATCACCGACAGTTGGGAAATCAATATTATGAAATAAGTACTCAAAACTTCAATACCAACCTCATCAATCTATAAGGTATTATATCATACCTTGACGGTTCCAACCTCCTTAATGGCCTTGATAATGTTCATCTGACTCATCAGCTGCTCAATACCTACAGCTGAAATAACTATATCCACTTTCTTGATTGCCTCCACAAGACTAGCATGGTCCTCTATGGATCCCTTCACATAGACGGTCTGTATCGGGTCAGGCTTGGGCATATCCATGAAAAATAATTCTCCTAAATGCATGATAACCAAGCTTGTTGACAATTTACAGAAATATATAACAGGCCCATAACTATAGATTTTAATCTATAGTGAACTATGGTTAGAAAACGAACAATTTAGAGAACAATTAGTGAACATCAATACATGATTTTGATCGGTCCTCAATAACCATACCCACCTGCATGAGAGAAAAAAGAAGTGCATGGAATCATGAGATCACTTAAAAACAAGTCTGCTCTGACTTGAAAGCGTAGAGTACATACTCCACGTAAGTACTCTACGCTTTCAAGTCAGAGCAGACTTTAAAGAATTAATAGTGGACTGTCTGACAAGAAGGAACGTGGGATGGTCGAAACACTTGGAAATAATGGAGAAAGCCGGCCAACATAAGTTTCAAATTGTGAGAGTCAGTTCTAGTTAAGAGTCTAGTTGTCTCTGGTTTGGTTTTGTATGTAGTTGACTCGGAGATTCTTTTTCTATATAAGGATGTAATACGTTTTCATTGAATAATACAGAAGGGAGCATAGCCTCACCATGTTTGTTTGCATGGTTTATTTTATCTTGATATCAGAGCCACGAGAGTGAAGTGCGATTTCCGCAGTCTAACTTCGGATTGAGTCTCGAAAACCCTTGTGTCTACGCAGGCGTGGATTCTTGAGTCGCGTGGAGAACCTTCTGCTTGCAAATCGCGTGAGCTCATGGAGTGAAGGCAAACTTAAAGGTTCCCGGAGCAAATATGTAGAAAGAGATAGCGTGAAATTTTGGAGCTTGTGGGAAGCCACGATTTGTGTGAGCATTGAAGTGTGAGGGCCGATTCACCATCTCCCATCTAATCTGTGAGCAAGTTTGCATGCATGAGCTTTGAGCAACATTTTGCATGCGTGGAGTGAAGGCAAATCGGTAGTTTGCATGAGTGAGTTTTCATTGGAGTTGTTTTTTATTAAAGCTTTCATTGGAGTTGTTTTTTATTAAAGGGAGTTAAATTTTTAGATCATTCTTTTTAGAGAGTGAGGTGGAATGGAGTTATAACGATTATTAAAATTTATTATGATAGTTTCCTAAAAGCATGAGGTGAAAATGGTGGAAGGAGTTATTCACTTTTTTATTATTATTAAAGTGGATAAAGCGTATGCATGTGGAGTTTAAAACTTTATATGGACTATAAAGAAGTTTATTGAGGGTAAGAGATTTAAGAAATTGTGAAGTCGTTTTTTATTCAAAGTGGGCTTTATTTTGAAGTATAAGTGGATATTAAAGTTTATTCAAGAGAATATTATTTGTGAGATTTTGTGTGTGAAAGTTGAGAGCCGAGATTGAGTCGGATCGGTGGTATCCGAAGGCAGAGCAACAAGAAAATAAAGTTGCATATCGTTGGTGATTCACTTGCAGAGACTAACTTGCAGAGATGGCGAATCCTCTAGCGGAAACATACCTCAACGAAGCCAATAAGCTAGATGGCTCGAATTTCATTAACTGGAAATTCAAGATGCAGACGCTCATGGAGGGCTATGGTGTCTGGAACATTGTGAATGGAACTGAACTGAAACCTGTTGCGGATGCAGGTGCGACAGCAGCACAGATCCAAGACTGGGAGAAGCGCGAAAATAAGGCAAAGGTATTGTTTCGCATGTCAGTTAAAGATAGCATAATTCCACATATTAGAGATGCTACAACTTCTGCTGAAACATGGACATCTCTTAAAGCTTTGTATGAAACTAGCAACACAAATCGCATTTTGTTCCTGAAAACTAAATTGCTAGGCATTAAGATGGATGGAAATGAATCTGTTAGTTCATTTTTGGGTCGCATTAAAGAGGTGAAAGACAAGCTAGTAAAT
>SNQJ01S0071280.1:102185-120478 GCA_010110895.2 Picea sitchensis | reverse complement strand
TGAGTTTTAATTAAAATCCAAATAAGAATACAATTCGTAAAAAAAAATATTATCAAAATCAACAATAAAATTTAAAATTTTTACTATGTATGGTTTAGAGTGAATCACCATACCCTTCAAATTCTCATATTCTGAATAATATTGTGGTTTCAGAGTATTATGCTTCTCCACAATGTTCCGTCATATGTCTCTCTTGCAAGTCTCTCCCCTGCATTTTTTTGCAAAATAATGAAATAGTGAATATATTTTTAGTATCTAAAGGGCTTCTTGAAATTTGATTCCTGCTCTTTTTTTAATAGTTTAAAAAAATTGCTCTTTTTTAAAAAATTTAGGCATGAGGGTCTGTTTATGTCAGATGCACTGGTGCGCCTATATTACATTGTGCATCAGTGCGTCCATATTATATGATGCATTGATAACATATAATTGTTTTTTATTAACAAAATCTCGAAACACAATGTGGTTAATTTTTCAACACACCAGTTCTTATTATTAATATGCACACTAATGCATTTGTGGTTTATAAGCACACAATGATGCTTTAAAAGTTATTTGAACTTTTATTTGCACATCAAATATTATATTCATCTCAAATTATCTTTTAGGATGAATTTACATGACTTACAATACTTTAATATACATTTTACGTTTTATGTCACATTATTCTTAAAACATGGTTTCCAAACTATATTCAAACTTAGATTGTGGTATGGTCCTCAAAATATATTTTAGATATGTACAAAAAAATTATTGCTAATTTTGCTAAAATGCAGGGAGAAACCTTATAATATGATCAAATGGTCAATTATTCAAATTCTATCCCATTCCATATTACTCAAAGTCCATCGCAGGGTTCTCCCTTTCCATCTCCAGTAAGTTTAACTTATTTTATTTATGTGTCAATCATCTAATTGATTTTTTTTTATCCATGTCAATCTAAATAAAAATGTATCCAAATTTGTAGTATCTTGATTCAGAATCGAGTTCATATGCAAAAAATATTCCAATACCGGTTCAAAAACATCGGAAGGTCTTATGAGGCGAAACATACCGCAAGCAGTTAGTAGATGAAAATAGACAACCAGTTTACCCTGCCAATAGTGACATTCCATCTTCTAGCCACAATCCTAGGTCGACGATGGTAATAATTGTTTGGTATAATGTAATTTGAACACACAAATCATTGCATTGTGATTACTAATATCATCGATCTACTACTATTCAATATTTTTGAAATTAGGATTCTGATGATGAGTGACCTACCTACCATATTCAATTGTACCCCACAACAATGTCAACCCAAGAGAAGGATGCAATGAGAGAAAAGTGTGGTGAGAAATTGAACTTACAACCATGTATCTTTATTACTTGTTGGGTTTGGATTACAGCTCACATATTTTTATTAAGAGATAAATAATTTTTATAACTGCAATAAAAAAAGTTTCCAATAGATTGGCATTGCAAACAAACCAATGAAGTCTTGAAACCTTGAACTTAGCTTAAAGGTGGCATTCATTTAATAGCACAAAGGTTGATCCATTGCTGGAAATTGAGGAAAAATTCTACTTAAATCAGTTGATGTCTTTTGGTCTAGACACAACAAGGTAAATCTATCATTGTCTGAATCAGAAACATAGATTTGTATGCATGTTGATGAGTAACAACAGACGAGAATACATTTAGAATTGTACTAGAGAAAAGAGATATTGAATTTTATGACTCCAAACTATCAGTGTTGATAAGACAGATGGGCCATAGGCCTATTGCTTACAAATCAAAACACAAACTTATAACAACTCTAATTTCAAATAAAAGGAATTAAAATTAACAAACCATTCACATTGAAAAGAAAAAACACAAAACATGATAGTGGACCATAAAAAAGTAAAAAAATTGAACATCCTCACCTCTTGTCAATTATAATCCAACAACATAATCCATTTGGGTTAATTTAGCATGCTAAGTTAAAGTGACTAAAATTGTAATCCAAACACTTAACTTTGCATTGAGAATTGTAATTCTTAAAAAAAAAAATGTATTGGAAATTGTAATTATGAAATACAAGGACCATTAAGAATTATTATTAATTGCTTGGAAATTGTAATAATGGAACCTCAAGATCATTGGAATTTCAATAGGATTTCTAGTTGAGTGAGTCATATAATTGAAATTAATAAAAAATAAAGAAAAAAACCATCATTTTTTATTTGGGGAATATAATCTTCCATTACTTAGGATTTGCAATCTTTTATTAAGTATATAACCACCAAATTACTTGAATTAAGAAAAAGAAAACATTTTTTTTTTTGTAATGTTACTTCGCTTTGCAAGAAGTTATTGATTAGCAAATAACAATTGAGTCTTAAGAATGAATTTTTTATAAAGAAAGAAGAATTGTCCCAATGCATTGATTTGAGTGGAAATATATTCCATTGATTTTAACATTGATGCAATATATATTATTATTTTTAGATAAAACCATTGTTATTATTCATTAAGTTTTTGTTTATAATGTTAAGATATATTGAATGCATTAATATAGAGAATGCATTAAAATCGAAAGCATGCAACATAGTATAAATAGAATTATGAGAAACATATCAGGATGGATAAAGGAACTATTAATATTGAAAAGGAAAAGAGGAAGGGTATGGCATTTACTACATATATGGAGTTGAAGGTTTAAATGGTCTTTGGTTTCAACTTCCTTCTCATATGATCAATATGAAAAGATGAGAAAGCTAAGCTATGGTTATAAGAAAAGTTGGAGAAGATAAATAGAGATTGCTCATTGTGTAATCCTATTACTTTTTTATTGTTGGCCTTTTTCATCATTTAACATTTCTACTTTATTACTATTCACTTTATTCCCCATGTAACTTTTGAAGTGACCATATTGATAATACTCTTCATATTATAGACTATAATACTTAAATTTTGAAGCATCAAATTCTTCTAAAACATATACATAGTAATGATCATATACGATTTTGATGTTGTCGCAAAATAGATACATCTTAACAATAAATCTACAGTTAACCCAAAATATCGAATAAGGTGTAAACATTTCCTCAAATTTTTACATTATAAAAAAAATATTAACCTTTAAAGATTGATTCCTATTAACATATAAATAAAATCAAAAATAAAATAAATTTATGTATTATTTAACATGCTGTAAACTTCTCTCATTACTACTTGTATTTCTAACTATAATTATATTTCATTTATATGATTGAAGTTACACACCAAATCTATGAAAATCCTTTTACTGTTTGACTCATTGCATCTGTGAGCAATACAATCTCCTCCATTATTTAAACACCATACTTCCATAATTGCTATCTGAATGCCAACCACCTTTTTGAAATTTAGTGCATAACCTTCATATAAGATGCGATATCATATAATATATTTTAATAAAGACATTAATAGTCAAGTCATTTGGTTCATATGAAACAGAGGTATGCCCTTCCCTTTATTCGTGACCTTATCGTTATATAATTATTATGCATGGCACCCCTTTCTGCATAGGGAATTCTAGAACCTGCTTTCATTCACTAAAGAACAATCGCTTGAATAAGACTGAAGATTGTCATATGGGTACAACGAGTTGGCACTCAAACTTTTCGGATGGAGTTTTCAAATGGTTAATGAGTTACTGCAGACAGATGATCTCGAAATTATGAAGTATATCACAAGACGTTGAAGAATTAGGCATCCAAGTTTGCCATTCCAATGATTGAGAGATAGAAAAAACAAAATAAGCCCTTCCTATATATAGAGAGAGAGAGGATATTTTTATTTTGAAATGTTCATTGTAATGATGGATGGAGTTTTGATTTCAATGTTTTAGGAAGAAAAATATCTCCAACACTATATTTTATATTTGAGAAAATATATTTGAGGTTCAGTGTTTAAGGTTACTCACTTGATATTTTACTCCTAATTGACATTTCTTCAACGACCTTTCTTCTTCTATGTTTTTCTTTGGCATAGAGTTGTCTTTTCTTTGACATAGAGTTGTCTCTCGCACACTCTTCTAGTGCAGCTTATTTTCTCTTTATCTTAGGTGTGACTACTCGTTATTCACTCCTTACTTTCCTTTCTTCACTCCTATCCTTGCCTTGTGTCCTTAGATTATCTCTTCCTACGTATCGCTCGACTCGTTTTCTCCTCTACTCTTCTAGGTCCATTCTCTTCTCACCTTATGTCATCTTCTTCTATATCCCTTGCACTGGATTCATTCTTTCCCTCTTCTTTCCAACCCTCCACCCTCCCTCTCCACATGGGGGGTTTACTTGGCCATTTTATCGGGCTCCATGTGCATTAGCCCCTTTTCTACGAACAACATCTTTATCCACAAAAGCTATTTCTTCCAATAATCTCCTTCTAGGGTTGGCTACAAACTTCCTTTTGTAACACACTCGACCTCTAAATACCCTTTCTAGGGGTGGGGCATCAAAATGTTTCTCACTCTAATCATCTCAAATCACCTCTCTGAGATATTCATCCCCTTGTACTCGCTCATAGCTTTCTGACGAATGTTATTGTCTCTAATTCGACCTCTGGTTTGCAAGATGTGGCCTCTCGAAGTCGTTCAGGCATTATCAGTTGGGGACCACATGGCAGTCGGCATTTGGCACTGAATGCCCCTTTTTCCTTAATGCATGCATACTCCCCGAAGTCGTTCAGGCATTATCAGTTGGGGACCACATGGCAGTCGGCATTTGGCACTGAATGCCCCTTTTTCCTTAATGCATGCATACTCCCCGAAGTCTCAAAATATCTCCACGTGGCCGAAGCCATTTGGCGATCGACGTTCGGTGTTTGACGTTTGAATGTCAGCATTCGACGCTCAACGCTCGATGTTCTACATTGAACGTCGACGTTTGACGTTGGACGTTCTTTGATGCAATTTTGTCTTTGTAATTCTTAATTCCCCGGGGCTCCGGACTCTCAGAGTCCCGAACACTTAACTCCCTCAGAACTTAGCCCAGGATTCATAGGCATTGGTTATATGGAGATTTATCAAGCCCCAAAGGATACAATGATACCTCTTGGCCAAGGTTGGGTTAAGGTCGCAACACCCCAGAGCTCCGAATTCCCGAAGTTCTGAAGCCAGAAAGGCTTAACTCCTTTCGACTAGCGCATGGTTCATAGACCTTGGTCATATGGATCCTCTAATGAATCTCGGGTTGTAATCTCTACTCTTAGCTGAGATTTGGTTAAGGTTGTGGGTATGATCTTGTGGTCTCTTAGGCTGCTGGTTTGAAGGAAGCGCTCTCCAAATTCGTAGAACTCTAAATTCTAAAAAAAATATGGGGTATATTCAAACTAGCCTAGAGGCCCAACTCATCATCTTACACTCATTCCCATGCAATGGATTAAAAAAGAATAGTTGGGCATTTTCATTATAAATTAGATGTTGTAAACCTTAGCACATACATAGACATTCAATCATGCATTTAAATTCAATTACAAAGGGTTCAAAAGATACTTATCTATTACATGTCGTAGCCAGCTAACCAACTATGGGTTTTTTCCTTTCCACCCAACCATAGGCTTAGAGGCATTCATTCTTATCATTCTAGACACCCTCGTGCCAAACCATGATATCACTAGGGAACTATGCCATTTCTCAGAGGTCTTCTTTTTGTCACAGTATCCCTGTGAGGTTTATCAGATGCTTCCCCAGCATCAAGTTCACAACCTTCCTCTTTTCTTCTACATATCCGAGTCATTCCTTCCCCTCTGTGCATGCATTTTTGTCTAGTGTCTCTCCTCCTCTATGCAGAGCCTCGTGCGCTCTTGTCTTCCTCTTCAGTGTCTTCTCCTTTTTCTCTATTTTCTGTATATATTTTCCCAGGATGCTTCTCCACCTATCTTGTTCCTTCTGTTAGAAGGAAACTCAGGTCAATCTGGTCTGCCATACCCTACGGTACTTCGGGCTAGCATTCTTCAGTTAGACCATGCTTCCATTCATGGGGATGGTTGAGTATTCAACCACAAGTCCTTCCTTCATTAACTTATTCTTCTCCTTAGGATCCAGAGGGGGTTTATCATTCCCAACAAGGGGAAATTCGGGGTCATTTGACATAATGAACGCTCTCTTATAGTTTTCCCATTATTTCCTCTAGTGATATCATGGCCAGTACTTCAAGGCTTCACCCTCACAGTCATTCATTAGCAATCTAAACAATAATACATTTACATCGTTCACATTCCTTAGCATGGTAATTATAATTAATGATTAATTACAAGCTGGGGGAAACAGAAGTGTTACAATCCCCTCCACCTTAAAAAGGAACATTGACCTCGGTGTTCTTTCTCAGTAACACATGTCACGCCTTTTTCATTCAGTTGCTTCAGAAATATTGATCCTCTTTCTCGGTCATGTCTTTTTAGACTCTTGGCCTTTGTCACATGCCTTCAATAATATTGGACAATAGGCATATTAACCACAGTTTCATGCGAAAACATTTGATTGTTGTGCAACATTTAAGAGGAAAATTTTCACAATCTAGCACAATACTTATAAGTGGAGTCCCTGGATTTGCATCCACATGGCTATCTGGTTATCTGGGCTCATTGTTTTTCCTAGACATACCCATTGTGTGCATGATCCCAATAAATATTGTATGAGAATTGTCAAAGTCCCTTGTTCCTTGCGGTCACTCACCCTTCAGGCCTAGGCTCAGACATCCCCTTCTTTGTTATACAGTTCCTTAGGTGATCCATCTTTCCTTTCCAAGTATTTCTCGCACATGAAGAGTTTTAATGACTTCATTGAGCCTTATATTCGAGACATCCCTCTGGTTTGTGTTATCACAAGACAACATGTTCTAAGGTGATCATGGCTTACCACAGGGTTCTCCTGTCCCAACTAGTAGCCTCTTTCATGCTTTCCAGCTTGAAAGCCTTCATCTTTCCTTCCTAGACATATATTTTTCATCTCACCTGTATCACAGGTTTATAACAATTATGAAAAGTTATCATCAATTTCAAATTCATAATTTTTTCGCAAATTTGTCACCCACATATTTTTTTTTCAATTCCATATTTATTTTCAGATTTTTTTCCATACATGGCCCAGATCCACAAACATGAGACTTTCCTTCCCATAGCAGTTTTTCTTAGCTGACAATTGGTATTCCTTATGGGCTTACGATAATTCCATATCCAAGACCCTTTTCTTCCTGCAATTTCAACAATCCTGAACCAAACAAATTGTTAATTTTCATGCACTTTATATTTTCAAAACTATGCATACTTATAATCCAAGTAATTTTCATCCATTCAAGGGTATAAAGGAAAACAAAATATCATTATTGACAGTGTTATCACATGAAATTGTTCAGGGTTGCAGGTGACAGCCACAAGCGTAGGTGAACAGGCAGGTGCAGTTTTCCCTGACGGAGATCCCTTGTGCATTTCGATTTAATTCCATCTTTAAAAGTGGTTGGAAGGATTCCATAGTCAACAGGTAGATAAATCTTTGGAGGGGGCACTAAAATAGATGGCGTGCCCAACTCGCAGATTGCGATCGTATCATTGACCACCAATCATTTCGGTGCCACAAGCTACATGAGTGTTAAAATCCAAAGGCGGGCTGAAATCCAAACCACAGTATTATGGGGAGGCTACGTGGTAGAATATTGTGCATTTCGGGCCCGAAAATGGTGTGGGTCCAAATCGCTTTCGGCGGGCCCAAAATCATGTGCATGTATAAAGTCGTATCCAATAGCAACACGTGGTTTCCCGCTAGTTGTCCAGCCACTCTCCGATCCCGAGGAGGATTCAGTTAATGAACAAGGATTGGTAGTTGAAACCTCATCTCAGTCCATAAATAGGAAGCATAAAATCTATGCATGAGGAGACAAAACTGTCATCCTGAGGTACCACGATGGGCAATTTCTTCTTGCAGGCCCATACTGATCTAAGATTGCGTCAGGTAGGTGGAAACACACATAGTCTGAGAGAAGGATGCATAGACGAAAAGCCTTGGATGGGGTGGCCAGATGACTCTCCTAGCGGTTGTTCACTGATCTGTGTATAAATAGATCAGTTCAATATTTTGTTTTGGTGGTCGATGGTTGAACAGAGCTACCTATTTTGTAATATTTTGATACCCAAGTTGTTCTTCGGTTATGTATGAGACCTGATACTTTCTCAGTAATATAATTCAACTTCTTTCATCATCTTTTTTACTTTTGTGTTGAAACACTTGTGCATGGAAGATCCAGACAAGGTGGTGTAGTTGTATTGTAATGGAGGTTTGATTATAATGTTGTTGCGACTTTGTTTCAATATTTTCCTTCGTCATCTTGTTTCCTCTTATGCTGAAATTCTCATGCATGGATGATCTAGATGAGTTGTTGTATTTGTATTGTAATGGAGGTTTGATTATAATATTGTTGTGACATATTTTAGTATCTTAAACTTGAGTTCAAGAGTGCTCTTGTACCTGAGTTTTTCTTCACCAAGCTGCTTGAAGGTCGGATGCCCATGGCATACTTGTCCACCTTTCTCACTAAGTCTTCCTTCTGCTCACCTTTAGCCTAAACCACTGACTGAAGTTAATGAGAATCTCATTTCCCTATACATTTCTTGTTCAGTTTCTATGTTAAATCATTCTTATATTGAGCTTTTCCCATTTGACCTCCACTCATAAACCTACCTCCACAAACATTTTGATGGGTACTGGGATTATCCTCCCACAATATGAGGGTGAATCTCAGTGCTAAAATTCTTAGTGTCATTGTCGGGGAATGAATTGAATACATTTCCCTAGGATTGAACGACAAAGAAATTCTGATTCTGAAGGTGCATCAGAAATCAGTGCCTTGAAGATTGCAGTTTGCACCTGGCGACTCCACCGTCTCGGTTGTGGCTCCCAAATGAAGAAACATGAGGTTTAATCTACATCTACCTCTGGAAACACCTAAAACTGACCCCAAGAAGATTATCAAGAAAGGAAAGACCTCTCAAGAAGGACTTTCAACTGTTGTACCAGGTGATTCTGGTAATTTACATGACCCTTATTTTAAAACTCCAGTAGCTTTATCCAGTTCTCCTTTTCTACCATCTACTGGAGTTTCCAGAAGTTTTAATTTTGAAACATTCTCTGTTGAATTTTCCCCTTTTAGTTCTCATTTGGAAGAATAAAGTTTTGAAATCCCTATTTCCCCTGATATTATAAAGTGGTTTAGACCCAGGATCTTAGAAGATTGTCCCACTTTGGGTTTTTCTACTCCTCCTATCAAAGTTGATGTAACTAAAGAGGGGGAAGATTCTTTTCCTTTGAACCCTATACCATCATCCTCCAACACTCAATTGTTTCCCCTTTCCCCTAGGAACAAAGTTGCAATCGTACCTATCCAAATTCCATCTCCCCCTGGTTCTCCTACAGTTCACATCCCAATGAAAGGTGTTAATCTTCCTAGAAACATGATGGATGCCATAGTGGCTGCTAGGTATGCCCCTCTTGTTTTACCTCAGACTATGAATGCTCTCCCAAATAGAGACTACCTTAATTACATGCCCAAGTTCACAGGGGAAGAAGACATAACTGTAGAAGAACACCTTTTAGCTTTTTATAGTTATGCGGATAATCATAACATTGAAAATGAATATGTGTGGATGATATTTTTTGTACAGAGCCTTGATGGTGAGGCTGGGAAATGGTTTAGGGGCTTAACTCCCGAATATATTGCTGGGATTGAAGCTCTAGATGATTCATTCCTGAGGCATTGGGGAGATAAAAAATATTTTCTTTATTATATTACAGAATTTGGGTCACTTAAGAGGAAAGAGGGGGAATCTGTTTCAGAATTCTCAAAAAAATTTAACAAAATGTACAACAATATTCCCATTTAAATAAAACCTACAAAAACCTCTTCCAAGATTACTTATGCCAATGCTTTTGACCCTAAGTTTTGCCTCATGTTGAGAGAAAGAAGAGCTACCTCTTTAGCTCATATGCAAGATGCAACCCTTGAAATAGAGTCTAATATATTGGTAGCTGACAAACTTAAGAGTAAATATGATAGATACAAAATAAAAGGTAGGGCTGAAGCTTCAACCTCTGATTCCTCTGCTACCTACCCTCAAGTGGATGAATTGACAAAACTAGTAAAATCACTTTCTGCAGAAATGGAGAAAATTAAACTTGGAGGAACACCTCAAATGTTGATAATAAGGGCAATTTTAGAAGACCCAATAATTCCCCTCAGATTATCCAAAGAGATCAAAGAAATAGGGATAGGGATGATCAAAAAATCCAAGCCCCTCTCCAAAATAACCTAGTTATTGATGAAGAAAGAGAGGAAGAAGATGTTGATCCTGAAATCCATTGTCTTGGTGACACCTCTTCGTCTCCTCACTTAACCCAATCTGCATATGAAGAGTCTCTCATGGATAGAAAACTAAATTAGATGAGAAAAGGGGAAGGGACCAGTGGAAATCCAAATAGATACAACCTAAGGTCCAAAAAGAAAGAGGGGAAGCCTGACATTTCTGATCGGCCTACTAGAACAAAGAATCATGCTAAGGGTGTGGCAGCTAGCAGCAAATAAAAAGAGGCACAAGACCCCCAGGCAGTAGTTAGGATCCCTACCCCAAAATTTAAGGAGATCCTGAATCCTACCTCCTCTTTTATCTTTGAGAATGAGATTCAAAAGATTAAAATCCCTGTACCTTTTTTGGAGCTAGTTAAGAATGAGGATCTCAAAAGGTACCTTTCCAAAATGTTGCATCCTGAACTTTCATCTTGTCCCACAGATTCAGACAACCTCCAAGATGAAAAACCAACTGTCATACTAGGGCCTTTGGTAGAGGATAGGAATGAATCTTCCCCTCCTTTCTATACATCATTGAAAATTTATGTTAAAGTGTTGCAAAAATGTTTGATAGACTCAAGGGCATCTCATAATGTCATGCCTAAGACTGTCATGGATGAGCTTGGTTTGGAGGTTACAAAAACCTAACATTACCTATACTCATTTGATTCTAGGAAAGTGAAGTGTCTTGGGGCTATTAAAGACCTGGTTGTCTCCTTGTTCCAATTTCCAATGAAAATTGTGGTCATGGATATTGTGGTGGCTGATGTCCCCGCTAATTTTGGAATGCTCTTGTCTAGATCTTGGATCAAACAACTAGGGGGAAATTTTCAGATGGATCTTTCATATGCCATCATTCCTGTGTTTGGGGGGGCACATATAAGGCTTTATAGGGAAGCACAACTTGCTTACATTATCAGTGATGAAGCAAAACCTACCAACCACCCCATTTTTGTAGTTGATACTGATTTTGGAATCAATATGTTACAACTCATTGATGCTCCTCAAACACCTATTGAAATCAGAAAACATCCTATTACCTATTGTGAAGATCCTCCTCCCAATACCTCTATTTGGAAGATGTTTTTTGATGGAGTCTCTTCTAGGGAGAGTGTTGGTGTTGGGGTAGTATTTATTTCCCCTACCCAAGAGACCATACCTCTGTCTTACAATATGGAATTTGAAACGACAAACAATGTGGAAAAATATGAGGCTCTTGTTTTAGGTCCGAGGGCTGCTAAAGACATGAATATTGAAGAGCTAGAGGTGTTTGGAGATGATGAGTTGATTGTTCATCAATTCAAAAATCTATATCAAACTAAGCACCCCAGGTTGAGGACCTATAGAAATAAAGTATGGGATCTTGTTGATAATTTCTTCTTGGATTTTTATCTCATTTGTTCCAAGAGAGGAGAACACTATAGCAGATTATTTGGTTGTCTCAACAAGTAAGTTTAGGGTTCCTTTTCCCTCCAAACTCAAGTATGATGTGGAAGTAAAGTATATACCTTCTATTCCTAACAATGTCAAACATTGGAAGGTTTTTGAGGATGATCTTGAGATAAAAAGATTTCTTGAGATTGTGGGTGAATTTTCTTCTTTACATATTGATCAAGATCAGGATACTGAAGAAATCCCTCATGCTGATATTTTTCTGAATAAAATTGTTGATCATCATATTGTTCAATTACCCAGTAACCATATTCCAAAAGGAATTTCCCCCTTGGAGAGAGTGTTTGACATAAATGATGTGGTTGTAAAGAGTAAAGGTTCAACTGAAAATGTTCATGTGACTGAAAGCAATTTAGGAACAAAGGAAGACCTAAGGTATGTTAAATTGTCTAGCAGTTTGTCAAAGGAACAAAGGGCTGAGTATGTTAATCTTTTAAAGGAGTTTACTGATGTGTTTTCCTGGAAATATGAATACTTAAGAACATATGACACAAACATCATTGAACATAAGATCCCTTTGAAAGAGGAGACCAAGAAATTTAGGCAGAAACTCAGACAAATAAATCCCATGTTGTTGCCTATTATGGAAAAAGAAGTGAAAAAGTTGTTGGATGCCCAGATCATCATTCCTTGAGATATTCAGAATGGGTGGCTAACTTGGTCCCAGTGAGAAAGAAAAAATGGGGAAATCAGGTTGTGTGTTGATTTGAGGAATTTGAACAGGAGCTCCAAAAAAGATAACTACCCCTTTCCAAAGATGAAGCACATTTTTTCGAGAGTAACCAGTTCGTCTATGATGTCTATGATTGATGGATTCTCTGGCTACAATCATATCTCTGTTATGCCTGAAGATAGAAATAAGACATCCTTCACTACTCCTTGGGGCACATTCATGTATGCTAAAATTCCCTTTGGATTGATGAATGCAAAAGCAACCTTTCAGCGAGCAATGGACATTTCCTTTATTGGGGAGAAAGACAAATTTGCAGTCATCTATATGGATGACATTAAAGTGTTCTCAAAATTTAACAAAGATCATTGTCATCATTTGAAGAAGGTCTTCCTGAAGTGTATAAGGTTTGGTATCTCTCTCAATCCTAAGAAATCTTTGTTTTATATGAAGGAAGGTAAATTATTGGGGCACATTGTGTCAGAAGAAGGGGTAAGGATTGATCCAAGAAGAGTAGAGGCCATCCAGACCTTTCCTTTTCCTATATCTAAGAAATAGGTTCAGTCTTTCTTGGGTAAGATCAATTTTCTAAGAAGGTTCATCTCTAACTTTGTTGAATTAGTGAAGTACATTACAACCATGCTTAGAAAGGGAAATGGGGTGAAATGGACTATTGAGTCTAGAGTTTCTTTTTACCAAATAAAAAAGGCCTTGACTAAAGCACCTATGCTCATCAACCCTGACTATTTCAAGGAGTTTCTGATATTTTCCTTTGCCTCATTTGACACATTGGTTGTTGTTTTGATGTAGAAAAATACAGAGGGGTTAGAACAACCTATTTCCTTTTTCAACAGAACATTGAGAGATGAAAAAAAGAGATATGATATCATGGAAAATAAGGCTTATGCTTTGGTCAAATCCCTCAAGGCTTTCAGAGTATATGTTATGAATTCAAAAATTGTTGCATATGTCCCTTCAGCCTCAGTGAAAGAGATATTGATCCAACCTGACATAGATGGGAAGAGGAGCAAGTGGATTGCTAAAATTATGGAATTTGACCTTGAAATGAAGCCCACTAAACTAGTGAAAGGCCAAGGTTTAGCCAGGTTGTTGGCTGAATCAAATTGCAAATATTTAGGGGTTAATTTCATGAAATAAACTCAGAAAATCAGCAAGTTGGGTTTGTTGGTAAAATCTCTCGTGCCAGCCCCAATTTGGCAGAACACACTTGGTATAAAGACATCATATATTTTCTGTAGAAGTTGTAGCCTCCTAATGGATTGGACAAGAACAAGGTGATATCTTTGAAACTCAAAGCAATCAAATATTGTCTCATTGATAAGGTTTTGTATTAGAAATATCCTCTTGGAGTTCTTTTGAGATGTCTAGATCCACAGGAGGCCCAAAGGGCCATAACTGATTTTCATGACAACTTATGTGGGGGCCATGATTTTTGGAGGACCACAACTTATAAGATCCTCAGAGCTAGGTATTTATAGCCTATCCTTTTTACTGATGTTTGTACAAAGATCAGATCTTGTGTCAAATGCCAAAACTTTTCTGGAAAGCAATAGCTCAAATCTTTTCCGTTGAAACCTGTGGTGTTTTATGGGCCTTTTCAGCAGTGGGGCCTTGACTTCATCGGAGAAATGTACCTAGCCTCAAGTGGTCATCACAAGTGGATTTTGAATGCCACTGATTATCTCACCAAATGGATAGAATCCATTCCTACAAGAAGTGCCTCCCACAAGGTAATCAATAGCTTCCTTGAAGATATCATGTCTATATTTGGTTGTCCAAGTAGGATTGTTACTGAAAATGATGCCTCCTTCAAAGATGAACCATTGATAAAGTTCTGTGAATAGTATGGTGTTCCATTAGTCCATTATAATCCTTACTACCCCCAAGGAAATGGTTTGGCAGATTCCTCTAACAAGAGCCTTATAAATATCATCAAGAAATTGTTAGAAGACAACAAGAAAGCATGGGACTCAAAGCTAAAATTTTCCTTATGGGCTAACAGAGTTACAAGAAAGAGGTCACTTGGTGTTTCCCCTTTTTCATCTTGTATATGGGATTGAAGATATCTTTCCTACTCAACTTGCCTTGCTTGTGGAAAAATTCCTCCAGGACTACTAAGGAGAACCTGATGATATGGTCAGGAGGATACAATAGCTGGTAGAATTACAACAGACTAGGGAGAAGTTACTTGATAAATCTCAGGACCATCAGCAGAAGATAAAACAAGCCTTTGACAAGAAGGCAAGAAAGGAAAATTTTCAGTTGGGTGATCTAGTTCTCAAATGGGATGCACCCAAGCAAGACAAAGACAAACATGGTAAATTTGAAGCCTTATGGATTGGTCCTTTCAAGATTTCTGAGGTATTTTAAAATAAAACCTATAAATTGCAAAGCTTGGAGGATTCCAAATTTTTTGTTGGCCCTATCAATGGGCACTTTCCTAAAAAATATTTTTCTTAAGCCACGTTTGGCTTTCCATCCATTGTAAATACCACTTTCTCTTTTGATTTCTATTTGAATAAGTGACCCCATGACCCAAAAGCTAAGGCACTGAAACTGTTTGTTCTTGGCATCTCACATGGAGAATTCCATCCCATGTGGAGACAATGTTATAACATGAAGTTGTTCAGGGTAGTAGGTGATAGCCACAAGTGTAGGCGATTAGGAGGGTGTAGTTTTCCACAGTGGAGATCCCCTGTGCATTTCAATTTAGTGCCATCTCTAAAAGTGGTTGAAAGGATTCCATAGTCGGTAGACAGATAAAGATTTAGTGGGGGCACTAAAATAGTCAGTGCACCCAGATCGTAGATCGCAATTGGATCATAGGCCACCAATCATTTCGGCGCCACTAGATGCACAGGCATTAAAATCCAAAGGCGGGTCGAAATCCAAACCGCGGTAGTTTGAGGAGGCTACGTGGTGAAAGATGGGGCATTTTGGGCCCGAAAGTGGTGTGGGTCCAAACCTCTTTCGACGGCCCCGAAATCATGGGTGTGTATAAAGTCTTATCCAACAGCAACACGTGGTTGCCCGCTAGTCGTCCAGCCGCGCTCTGATCCCTAGAAGGATTCGGTTAATGAACAAGGACTAGTAGCTGAAACCTTAGCTCAGTCCATAAATAGGAAGCATGAAAGCTATGGTCGAGGAGATAGAATTTCCAGCCCGAGGTACCACGATGGGCGGTTTCTTATTGCAAGCCCATACTGATTTGAGCTTTCATCTGGTAGGAGCAAACACACACAGTCTGACAAAAGGATGCATAGATGAAAATTCTTGGATTGGGTGACCAGATGACTCTCCTAACGATTGTTCACTGATCTGAGTATAAATAGATCAATTCAATATTTTTTTAATGGTGGTCGATGGTTGAGAAGAGCTCCCTATTTTGTAATATTTTGATACCCAAGATGTTCTCTAGTTATGTATGAGACTTGATACTTTCTCAGTAATAGAAGTCATCTTCTTTCATCATCTTGTTTATTGTTGTGTTGAAACTCTCGTGCATGGAAGATCCAGACGAGGTGTTGTAGTTGTATTGTAATGGAGGTTTGATTATAATGTTGTTGTGACCTATTTCAGTATTTTCCTTCATTGTCTTGTTTCCACTTATGTTGAAATGCTCGTGCATGGATGATCCAGATGAGTTGTTGTAGTTGTATTGTAATGGAGGTTTGGTTATAATACTGTTGTGACATATTTCAGTATCTTGAACTTGAGTTCAAGAGTGCTCTTGCACCTGAGTTTTTCTTCACCAAGATGCTTGAAGGAAGGATGGTCATGGAGGACTTGCCCACCTTTCTCACTGAGTCTTCTTTATGCTCACCTTTAGCCTAAACCATTGACTGAAGTTAATGAGAACCTCATTTCCCTATGCATTTCTTATCCAGTTTATTTGTTAAATCATTCTTGTACTGAGATTTTTCTATTTGATATCCACTCATAAACCTACCTCCACAAACATTTTGATGGGTACTAGGCTTATCCTCCCGCAATCTGAGGGTGACTCTCAGTACTAACAGACGTAAACACCCTTTCAACATGCTACATTTCTAAATGCAATTTAAATATCAAATGAATTTAATCAATGTGCCAATATTCATGGTCACATTCATACCCAATGCACCCTTACATTGATTTTCAAGTTTTCCATACTTGGTGACAAGCACTCTACCATGGTGTGTTGGAGGGTAACCAACCTCTTCACCATATGGCTTATTGATTCTCATTCATTATTTCAGTAGGACTGTGCTTCCTACTACAATATGATCACGATCCCAAATCAGTACTTATGAAACTATAAGTTTCTCTTGAATGCACCCAAGCATTCTTCCTTCATTAGTAACCAGGGTGCCAACACTCATGGCCACCCATATTTTATTTTATTTAATGCCTACACAATGTAAGTAAAATATTGGAAGGTCCTCCATCCTCAATGGAAAATCCATTGTTTTCCCTTTATGCAAACATGCATTTCCTTGAAACAATTCCATGCAATGTGATAACTATGAGCACCTTTGTTTCCAACCATTCCTTGATTGGTCAATGCAGACATATCAGTTCATGAATTCTTTCAAGGGTTACAATTATGCAAGGCCAAAGATAAACCTTACCAGATCCTTCTTAAATGCCGATAAAATTCAAAACCAGACTCACAAATCACCCACAGAACCCGATCACTGTACGTTTTTACACAGTGTTAATGCGTGGGTTCCTTTCAGGTTCACCCACCGTTCGTTCATAGATTGATGGTTCACAATTATTGTGGAACCCCAATGTTCTCGCTCTTTATCAGAGAGTTCAATCTCTGCAATGAATATGGCTCATCCGATCTACAATCGGATCCCAAACTCAAAACAAAAACTATATTGAATTTAATTTACGGGTACAGGTCCCGATGTTAACCCATGTGCATATACAGTATCCACAATGAATACAAGTCATCGATCTTAGCCCTCGATCGATTTGTTTTTTAAACCACATGATTCCAAATATAATAATTCCGACGTAGTAATATTTGATAGAGAGTTTAGATTGCGAACATAGTCTCGATTTGCTTAGTTCGATCGTAGAATATACTTACGATTTTTCCACAGTAGATAAAAATTATTGTATCATAGCCTTCACATCAATGAAACAATTTTCAGATATGTCCTAGCATATCTTCATGCACTCCATTGCATTATCTTTAATGCTTCCATGAGTGAAACACAAACAATTCTCAATTGTTTCTACAGTAATACAACCATCATCATATGGTGTCGAAACATTTACTTTCATCATCATACTAGCTTTCTCATCCCAGATAAAAAGATAATACACAACAAGAAAAGAATTGAGGGCTCTCCCCTTCTTCCAACTCTTTTTACACCGCCTGGGACTTTTCAGCCCAACTGAGTTATTTCTAAGGCCTCGCTGCCTTTTATTAACATTGCTTCAACCAAGCCTATTTAATCAAACATACTCATTTATTCATTCTCTCTCTTTCCAGTTGTACTTGTTCTCACAACTTCTCATCTAAGACCTACAACTCTATAAGCAATTCAGATTTCTTAGGGTGGAAAAAGTGTTCCTCCTTTTTCCTTTTCTTCGCTTTTGCAATTTACTCCCTATTCAGATCTTCCTGCTCGTTTCCTTGAGTAGCCTTGGTTATGTCTCACCCTAACCTTTTTGAATACAACAACATTCTTTAATAGCAAACTTTTTGTCCACAATGGATCATGAACTTGTGCATCCGACACATTACCATTTGTTTATTAAAATGGTCAATATTCATTTATTAGTCTTCTATTCATTACATGATGTTTTCAAAA
>SNQJ01S0071280.1:68936-102175 GCA_010110895.2 Picea sitchensis | reverse complement strand
TGTGTGTGTGTGTTTGTAGCCCACTGCTCAATTCTCAACAGTCATTAAGGTGGTGACTATGTTCACCTGGAAGAATATTCACACAATTTCTCCACAAGGAACCCCTTCAACATGCAACTTGCTTACTGCATATCCATCACTATTTTTGATGGCCTCAACCTTGAGTTAGCTTCAGTTGTTTACCAAATATTCCATAAGGAATATAAACATGCATCCAAATTATGTATCCACACATATTTTGGTTTTGTTAACTTACATCCATGATGCACTTAACCATATGCATAATCATAAGCCTGTGTGTAGATTCCTTAGGTATATTTCATATCCCACATACATCTCTACTTTAAAATCAATCAACTCATGATTTTTCTTAGTCATTCTCATGTGATCCTCAAAGGCATAATCATTTGCCTCTTATCATGACAACAGAGCATCCTTTCTCATGTACTCTTTCATCTATTTATTCTAGCCTTTCCTGAGGGAATGGAGCACATTCCCCTTAAGCTATCATCCAAAAAAAATTCACGATTCTTCATAATGGAGTCAACCGTGTATCCATGGTATTCACTTAATCTTGGCAAGTGAAATTCTTGCCTTACATATCACTCATCATGGTAGCCATATTGTGCCTTTAGTATACATATATTCTTACATCATACATGTGCATCACTTGCACATTTAATATCATTCATACCTAGTTGATATTAATATTAGGCTTCATATCAAGAAGATTCACAATGCACTTCATATCAAGAAGCTTCACAATGCATGAAATCCATGCACTCAAGCCTATACACACCTAGCCCAAACATACATCATGCAAGTTCATTGTTTGCACCCTTTCCATGTCATACATGCACATGTACATATCATACTTCTAGATCCTCCTCCCAAGGATATTGTTTCCATCCTTATGACAAGCCTCATAGGGACACTCAACACTAAGCTTCCCTCTCAGCTGAGAGCTTGCAGTCACATTATTCGTTTAAGTATGTATACACATATTTGTACATATGTAGGTGAATCTCCTGCACCTTTTTCTTCATTCATATATCTATGTTTCATTCATGTTTTTACTCCCCTGCTATCATCAGGTCATTATGGACCAATGAAACCAACAACAGGTCTTACACTACAACCAACCATAGGTTTAATTGAGTCTATTTGCATGTTACATGCATGCAACCATTATCGTATGCGTATCAACATGTTCTCATCTTGCATTTTCATGCCTAGACAGTACTCACGCCAATACAAATTTTGTACAACGATGAGCTCATAATCCAGCTCATATACCCATTTTTCTATTCCCTTTATAGGCATGAGCAACAGTCCCAATGGTCTTCTCTTTATCTTGCTTAAATCGATTATCCATGTTGTCATTTTCAACCATTATAGGTCAAGTAAACTGACCCTACACATTTTCATCATTTCTCTGGTTATGAGGAGTTATATACTCAGGGTTTAGTCTTTTAATAATGCAGTAATTATAATTGCTAAGGATCCTACTAGTCCTTACCATATTTCCTTAACCATGAAGGAATTTTTCATGAGGATCTTAATCCTCATATAATCATCCATCTTAATTGCAAGAGACTCTGCCTACCCTAGCAGATAGACAATGTCACACTATAACAAAACAACTCAATTCATGTCCTTTGTCTAGCTCATGCAACTTCATAACATAATTTATGTCACCTCTTCCAATCACATTTAGGTCTTACCATTAATGTTTATTAACATATCCTTACTCCTGTAACAGTATTTATCACTTTGACAAAGGAGCAATATAATTCCTCTACTGAAATTTAGTAGGAATTTCCAAATCACAGTTTCAATTTGCAGTCCTTCTCCTCAAGGATTTAATGAAGATAATAAACATATTCCAAAGGTATAATGTCCTTTCAACAGGATCATCTTATCCTCGGTGTACCAGTATTATGACCAGTCTCTGGCCCATCCAGGCCTATGTCTGAATCATGCTTTGCTAAATAGGCTAGGGCAGGGTGCCCTCTCCTTTAATGTTTTTTAAGAAATAAATCACTCGACTCTTTCATGAGTCCAAGTAGGCAAAGTGTTGTTTCCATGCTATGATACCAATTTGTAACACACCCGACCCCCAAATACCCTTTCTAGGGGTGGGGCATCAATTTTTTTTTCACTCTAATCATTTCAAATCACCTCTCTGAGTTATTCATCCTCTTATACTTTCCCGTAGTTTTCTAATGACTGTTACCGGCTCTAATCTGACCTCTGGTTTATAAGATGTGGCCTCCCAAAGTCGTCTAGGCGTTATCAGTTGGGGAATTTTATCGCACAGTTTGTAGCTAGGAGTAAAGGTTATAAGGTAGAAGGCCAAACTAGCATAACATGAACCTATCCCACCCAATGTCACTACGATGGGTAGGTTCTTTCTCTTTAGGGAGGTTAGGCCCAGGGGAGACGTTCCCGGTGACATGGGGTTTTGAAGAGGCAAAAGGTTAATAGGATGAAGATAATTTTTTCCCCCCTTCACAGATCACCACCAATCAGAAGTTTCGGCTAAACAGACTATAATAAAGTAAAACCCAATGAAGAGTACTTGCCTGGAACAAGACAACAACAAACTGAAACTTGCAAGCTTATTTCAATGGGTTAGTACTTCATATCAATCAAGAACTATCTGATATTCAATATAAGCAATTTGAAAGTAAATGTTGACGAAGTCAATGTTTACACAATAGCAATGAAAAGATAATTCCACTTTGCCAATAAATACTAGAACGATGTGGCAGTCAATGGGATCAATCAACACTTTATTAAATAAATTCTTTAAACCATCATTCAATTGCTCATAAAGTAAAATGTTACTGCATTGAGATGAAATAACTAAGAGTGACGTCAGCAACTTAGGGTTAGTAGGTTAGGGTTAGTGCAGTTAGGGTTTTAAATTCAATTTTTGAGAGTGTTTGGATCAAAGTCTTACTTCAACACTGGAGGTATTAGTATCAGTGCCTTAGGGTTAAATAGAGTCAATTATGAAGGGCGCAAGAGTTGAAGGGGGTGAGATTTTAAAGGACTAAAGGGATAAGTTTTGAAGTGCTGCTAAAGTAGGGCTTCAAAATCATAACCCTAGGGGAGAGAGACTCACTCCGGTGTTGCTAAAGAAAGGCCTCATGCTCTCTCCTCCTTCCCGAAAAACAACTAGCTCAAATGAAAAACAAAGTCAAGACAATAGGGCTTAAAGAGGGAGAGTGTTGCTAAGGCAAGGCTCTTTCATCAAACCCTAAAAGAAAACGGCCCCAGGTGTAGATTACCTAGGCCTGGGATGTCCTCTTCCTCTTGAAGTCAAAATGGTACGGCTAGGTAAAGGGAAGAAGAAAAAGAAGTGTAGTTATGGCTAGGCTCTCTTCTTCTTCTTCATAGGCTAAAATCTTATCTATCAGGGGACATGAGATAAGGACCTACTTGTGTGCTTGTCACCTAGGGTTTTTATTCAGCAAATTATAAATACATGTAAGAAAATAAGACTACAACCATTCAAATAAGAAGTTTTGAAGAAAAATACTTACAATTCATCAAAAAATAATCATGAAAACCCTAGTTGTAACACCTTTCTTCAAGAAAAACACCATAGAATGCCAAAAATCTCTTCCTTCAACACGTGTGCCTTCCTTAAATAAGCCAATAACCCAAATAGGGTGCTAAAAATCATACCTCACTAATGAGTGAGTAAGTTGTTCTTGTTAAAATGAGAGTGAAAACCCTCAATATATAGTGTATCAATGACCTAATTTACTTTTCAGGTCATAAAAAGGATGATAAGGCCATAATACCAAAATAATATTGTTTTTACATCAAATGCTAAGTAAAACCCTAATCAAACAAATGGTGAGACGTCGATCCCCTCTAAGGGAGATGTTAGCCTTTTCTAGGGCTAGTGCAACATCCAGAAGAAAAACGTTAGCCCCTCCAGGGGCCTCTCCAACATGCCACACATGCCACTGCTGCCCAGTCTGCCTCCAAAAGTGTCCATGAAGTTGGATGATGTCATGGTGAATATGGGGACATCCTAATTCTTCCAAGGCTGGCGTTCCACTGAAGAGGGGTCATTCCCCCTAGGTCTAGTCCTGCCGAAGTGTCTCTGGTGGAACACCCTCTTCCTCTCAGGTGAAAAACCCTTGATCAAACTCTATCCTGTATTTTCCCCCTAATGTGGTCTCAGCATCCATCTGGTGGGCTCTTCAGCCCCATGGAGGTCCAAACTGGTCATCTCCCCATGTGTACCAGTCCAAGTGATACCTGTCCGTTGGGCATCATCCTACACATCAAAAGCTACACCCTCCATGGGATCATCAATCACAGGGATCATAGCAATGTCAATCACTTCTCATCATCAATATTATTAAACATATGCATAAAACCCTTAATACATCAACCAATAGCTCAAAGATATTACAAAACCCCACAATACAATATTGGAGAAAAGGTCAAGGTATCCTATTGGGATAATGTCCACAAGAAAAGGAATGTTTCTAGAAAGATCTCACCCAAGCCATGTAAGTGAGGTGATGTGGCTAGGGATGTCCAAACATGTGGGTGCAGTGAGGGCCAAGGATGCACAAGTGTTACATGTGGGTTCCTTTGTAGAAAGTGAGTTGTACCTGTCATGGATGCATTTTTTTCAAGCCCATTCTTGCCTTTATTATTTTTATTCTTGTTGTGTTCTTTTATTTACCTTTGTTTTTGTTCAATAACTAGCCAGGGGACACTTCCTTGGCATGGTGACCAGAGCTGATAACGTTACTCACAAGTAATTTCACAGAGATGAGAAGGTTGGCTTGTGATGAGACCCCCTTTCCCTTGTCCATGCAACCAAAGGTCACTGCCCTGGTGTGGTGACTAGATGGTGGCAATGTCATACTGTTAGGTACCCATGGACCTAATAGGATAGCTCATGATGAGACCCCCTATCCTCTGAGTAGGTCTTGTTTTGTTATTTTCTGAGTCCCTCTTGTTTCTTGCTAAGAGGATTTTTACTGCCTTCTCAGGGATCCCTGGGCGAAGTGTCTCGAGGTTTTATTTCTAGGCTTTTGTATTTTACCAACTACTTTTACCTCTTGGGCCTTTAGCTGCTTCTTCCCACGGGACAAGGTGCCATCCTATAAATAGGTCAACCCAATGCCCAAACAAGGGGAGTGGGATAACTGAGTGGGAGATAAGATGTAACAATGGTGTTATGATGGGAGCGGATGATGGATTTTCAGAAATTCCCCCAGTGGAAAACTGAAACCTATGGGCACAGACTTGCTAGGGCACCCTGTCAATTCCCCCAAGCATGGTCAAGTGGTAAAATGTAAGATCCAAGCAATTGTTAGAGATAAAAGGAATCAGATGCATATATTTAAATGTTTTAATGATCAAAAGTGACACATACCATGATACCTGGACCAATTACCTCACGGAGCAAGAACCTTCTCTGATACAGGACCAAGCCAATGGTGATGGATATTGCTGCTACTGACAAGACAAAGATGATGGAAGAAGAAAATGATGGTCCCTTGAGGGCCATGCTCAGGTCAATCCTACTCTCGGTACTCCATGTCTAGGACCTGTGGGCCTCGAGACATGATCTCCTAGTTATCCCTAAAAAGAGGGGATAACATCTGGTTCCAACTCAGGGACATGTGCTCACCGTAGAGCACATGATAACTTCAGCATCTCTGGCATAACCTGCATACTTGCTCAATCTTGATAGAAGTATAAGTAAAAAAATTAGGGTGGTAATGCCACCTAGCATACATATACACATATATAAGGACTGAAAGAAAACAACCAATGATGCAAATGTGAAAGAAAACTAACATGAAATGCAAATGGTATAATACACGAATAAAAAATGCCTACTTACCTGCACTTACCTGTGAAGTCAGATCCCCCCACCTTGGTGGGGTTTGAGGAGGTGCCCGCTGATAGGTAATGGGCACCTTCTTCCCTCCAAAGTGGATAGGTAATATGATTCATCAACTAATTCCATTTCGACTTTGAAGGGTCCAAGCCATGAGAGAGTGCTTCCTTTTACATTAGTTGGCTCTCCTTTATGGGTATCCCACATCCATACCATGTCTCCTTCCTTGTACTTTATGACCTTGTATTTGGTTGTTCCTTGGACAACCCTGGTGTATTGTGTCGAGGGAGGAGGGTGGGCTTCTGCTGTAAACACTTCCTGTTGGGATGGGTGGATTTGTATGTCATCTTTAGGTTTCTTTAATATCTTCACCATCCCAATCTCTTTGTTCTTGAATTCATCTAGGAGTTGTTGGTATTCTTCTTTCCTGGTCCATTTGATCTGATCAAAATCCTCTTCCATTGAAAAGGGCATATCTTCTGGAGAATACTTTTGAAGAGTTTGTATCATCTCGTCTTGTGCTTTGTTATTATTGATGGGGTGAGTAATATCTTGCACATGGTCTCTAGTTATTGGCATGTTGAGGAGACGGCCTATCGTTCCATTCTTCAAAGGAAATTCCAAGAATGTGAGGTCCATATCAAGGGTGCCACCCAACATTGCTATAAATTTCCAAGATAAAAACATTCCCCACACATTCGGGACATCTACCATGATGTCAATGTGGACTATCTTCTCTGGGTACTCCTTTAAGAAAACCTCCACATTATCAACCACCCCGTGTGTGGGTATGGCTTTAGATTCGAAGCCACATACATTTATATAAGGTTGTGTGAGCTTCAAACCCACTTGTCACATGACTTTAAGTGACATCATGTTGGAACCAACACCCGTATCTAAAATGCAATTGTTGAGGCTCTTGATGTTCATTTCCAACGTCATGAAGAAAGGAGGGTTCTCACCATATTGAACCTGGAAGTGATCAGATTGCAACATAATAGGGGGGTCCATGGGTTCATCTAATCCTAGAAAGAAAGTGTCAAATCGTTCCTTGATGGATGGGATCTTGATTGCTTCTCTCAGGGGGGTGTTTACACACATCTTTGACAAGGCCCCTTCGAGGTCAAAGTTCAGGTCAACCTTCACAGCCTTGGATGTCTTGGGAGGAGGTACCTCTGTTGGTGAGGGATTTTCTTGGTCAGCGGTGGGTTGGTTCAACTTCTTCCTTCGGTACACCTGAAATTATTGTTTATTTAGCTTCTCTCGTGATTCCTGGTCCAGATTGTTTATTACTACCATCCTTGCTGATCTAGCTGCTTCTTTCACGGCTTCCTGATGTTCTGCATCGGTGATATTTATTTGAGGAAACCCCATGAAATGATCCATGTTGTTGACTTGTTGATGGCCATTATTGTAAGGACACTCATGCTCCCAATGTGCTTCACTGCATTCTAGGCACCAAGGATTTTCATCAACAATGTTTGCAAGGGCCAAGGAGTTTGGAACTTCATGCTCATTCTTTGGTTTATAAAATTGGCCTCCCTTTTGGAATTTCCCTTTGTACGAGACCCTGGGTGCTTGGGTTTGAGATATTTCCAATTTGACAATCCTTCTCATCATTTCCTCTTGATTTTTTATGATACTATCCATAGAGGCTTGCAGCTTGGTGATACTGGTACATAGGTCTGAAGTAGACTCAGCATTGTGAACTATTTTTGGTTTGGTGTCTATTCTCCCCATTGGGTTAGAAAAAGGCTCAATTTTGGATGAAAGGAGGTTTCCTTCTATTTTAGTAGCGAGCTCTTGGGCTTCCTGAATGGATTGGAGGTTTTTATCTCTGAGAAGATACCCTAGTTGGCCATTGAAAGATCTGGTGTAAACGTGGATGAGGTAATCATCTTTCGGATGATGGCTTGCGGGGATCCTTTGCAGCAAAGTCTCAAATCTAGTATGGAACTCCCAAATGGACTCATTTTCATATTTGGAAAGGTTATTTAGTCAGGTGAGGAGAATGTTAGGGTCCTCTTTAACACTCCATCTTTTGAGAAAGGCTTCTTCAGGTCTATCCATGGTTTTGATGCGTCCATCGGGAAGGCTCAGGTACCAACGCGAGGCATCATAAAGAGTAGCGGAGAACAACTTCATGACTAAATATGCAACATCATCACTAATGGGATGAAGCTAGAAAAATGCCCAAAAGTTTCTCATGTGCTCTTCGGCACTTATTGCATCAGTATCGTTCAATCTAGGAAACCACTTCTCATACTTGGGTGGCATTTGCCTAGGGTAGCCTAGTATGGCTGACATGACTAACGGTTTGAAAAGAGTAGATGACCATTGTCTTTGATTGTTAGTTGGGTTTGTTGTAGCAGTCTGAGAGCTAGACATGATTCTTAAAGGAAGGAATTTCTCGAAGAGTGATTTGACAACAAGAGAGTTCTTGGGAGGCTTCCTTCTGAAAGAAAAAAGAGGATTATTGAACCTCTTTTTGGTTTGTGGAGTCGCCAGATAGTTTACTTGAAACTACAAAAGAAAAAAGGGAAAGCACCCTAGTGGAGTCGCCAGGTAATCTTGTAAGATAGGTCTCTGAGGCAAGGCTTACGGAAAATATTTGTCGTTTGAGGAGAGTTGACTCAGTGTTCCCCGACAATGGCACCAAAATGTTATCACACATTTTGTAGCTAGGAGTAAAGGCTATAAGGTAGAAGGCCAAACTAGCGTAACAAGAACCTATCCCACCCAACGTCACCATGATGGGTAGGTTCTTTCTCTTTAGGGAGGTTAGGCCTAGGGGAGACGTCCCTGGTGACCTGGAGTTTTGAAGAGGCAAAAGGATAATAGGATGAAGGTAATATTTTCCCCCCTTCACATATCACCACCAATCAGAAGTTCTGGCTAAACAACCAATAATAAAGTAAAACCCAATGAAGAGTACCTGCCTGGAACAAGACAACAACAAACTAATACTTGCAAGATTATTTCAATGGGTTAGTACTTCATATCAATCAAGAACTATCAGATATTCAATATAAGCAATTTGAAAGTAAATGTTGACGAAGTCAATGTTTACACAATAGCAATGAAAAGATAATGTCACTTCGCCAATAAACACTAGAAAGATGTGGAATTCAATGGGATCAATCAACACTTTATTAAATAAATGCTTTAAACCATCTTTCAATTTCTCATAAAGTAAAACGTTGTTGCATTGAGATGAAATAACCAAGAGTAATGTCAGCAACTTAGGGTTAGTAGGTTAGGGTTTTAAATTCAAGTTTTGAGAGTGTTTGGATCAAAGTCTTACTTCAATGTTGGAGGTCTTAGGATCATTGCCTTAGGGTTAAATGGAGTCAATTATGAAGGATGCAAGAGTTGAAGGGGGTGATATTTTAAAGGACCAGAGGGATAAGTTTTGAAGTGATGCTAAACAAGGGCTTCAAAATCATAAACCTAGGGGAGAGAGGCTCACTCCAGTGTTGCTAAAGCAAGGCCACGTGCTCTCTCCTCCTTCCCAACAAACAACTAGCTCAAATGAAAAACAAAGTCAAGACAAGAGGGCTTAAAGAGGGAGAGTGTTTCTAAGGCAAGGCTCTTTCATCAAACCCTAAAAGAAAATGGCACCAGGTGTATATGACCTAGGCCTGGGACTTCCTCTTCCTCTTGAATTCAAAATGGTATGGCTAGCTAAAGTGAAGAAGAAAAAGGAGTGTAGCTATGGCTAGGCTCTCTTCTTCTTCTTCAATGGCTAAAAGATTTTCTATCAGGGGACATGAGGCAAGGACCTACTTGTGTGCTTGTCACCTAGGGTTTTTATTCAGCAAATTATAAATACATGTAAGAAAATAAGACTACAACCATTCAATCAAGATTTTTTGCAGAAAAATACTTACAATTCATCAAGAAATAATCATGCAAACCCTAGTTGTAACACCTTCCTTCAAGAAAAACACCATAGAATGCCAAAACTCTCTTCCTTCAACAAGTGTGTCTTCCTTAAATCAGCCAATAACCCAAACAGGGTGCTAAAAATCAGACCTCACTAATGAGTGAGTAAGTTTTTCTTGTTAAAATGAGAGTGAAAACCATCAATATATAGTGTATCAATGACCTAATTTACTTTTTAGGTCATAAAAAGGCCGACAAGGCCATAATACCAAAATAATATTGTTTTTACATCAAATGCTAAGTAAAACCCTAATCAAGCAAAAGGTGAGATGCCAAGCCCCTCTGAGGGAGATGTTAGCCCTTTCTAGGGCCAGTGCAGCATCGAGAAGCAAAACGTTGGTCCCTCCAGGGACCTCTCCAACATGCCACACATGCCACTGCTACCCAGTCTGCCTCCAAAAGTGTCCATGAAGTTGGATGATGTCATGGTGAAGAAGGGGACATCCTAAGCCTTCCAAGGCTAGTGTTCCACTGAAGAGAGGTCATTCCCCCTAGGTCTAGTCCTGTTGGAGTGTCTCTGATGGAACGTCCTCTTCCTCTCAAGTGAAAAACCCTTGATCAAAATATGTACTGTCTCTGCCCCTGATGGGGTCTCAACATCCATCCGGTGGGCTCTTCAGCCCCATGGAGGTCTGAAATGGTCATCGCCCCATGTGTATCGGTCCAAGTGGTACCTGTCCGTCGTGCATGGTCCTGCACATCAAAAGCTTCGCCCTCCATGGGCTCATCAGTCACAGGGATCATAGCAAAGGTAATCACATCTCATCATCAATATTATTAAACATATGCATAAAACCCCTAATACATTAGTCAATAGCTCAAAGACATTACAAAAACCTGCAATACAAGATTGGACAAAAGGTCAAGGTGTCCTATTGGGCTAATGTCCACAAGAAAAGGAAAGTGTCCAGAAATATCTCATCCAAGCCATGTAAGTGAGGTGATGTGGCTAGGGATGTCCAAACATGTGGGTGCAGTGAGCGCCAAGGATGAACAAGTGTTACCTATGGGTGCCTTTGTAGAAGGCGAGCTATACCTATCATGGATGTAGTTTTTTCAAGCCCATTCTTGCCTTTATTCTTTTTATTCTTGTTTTTTTTTTTATTTACCTTTTTTTTTGTTCAAGAACTAGCCAAGGGACACTGCCTTGGCATGGTGACCAGAGCTGACAACGTTACCCACAAGTAATTTCACAGAGATGACAAGGTTGGCTCGTCATGAGACCCCCTTTCCCTTGGCCATGCAACCAAAGGTCACTGCCCTGGTGTGGTAACCAGATGGTGGCAATGTCATACTGTTAAGTACCCATGGACCTAATAGGTTGGCTCATGATGAGACCCTCTATCCTCTGAGTAAGTCTTGTTTTGTTATTTTTCGGGTCCCTCTTGTTTCTTGCTGAGAAGCTTTTTACTGCCTTCTCGAGGATCCTTGGGTGAAGCATCTCGAGGTTTTATTTCTAGGATTGTGTCTGTGTTGGCCCTTGACCAAGTTTTGAAGAATACTTGGTCATATTTGACCATTTTTGGGACTGTTACAACTTTCCAAATATGGAGCTCAAAGCGAAGTGGAAATTAGGGAAGCAAGACCTATTTTTGGGTCCCTTTTAGGTTTTTGGGTTGATGTAAAGGGAAAGGGATGTCGGACCATGGGTTTACCCACACTTAGGCCCATTTTGTAATCTATAAATAGATACTTAAACAATGTAAGTATACGATAGTAGTACATCTATGTGATGTATACCTAAAGGCTTAGTGCTAGTAGCTGGATCTGTGTGATCAGATGTATATTGCAAGTGCTCTGTGCAATATTGTAAGGAGATTGGAAAGCTCAGTGCAAGTTGTTGTAGTTTTTTGTTGAAGTTTAAGGAAGAAGGATCTAGTGAGTTGTGCAAATATTTTGTTCTATGTGAAGTAAGGGTCATTGAAGCTCTGTGTTGTAACCACTTGATCGAGATAATATATAGAAGAAGATTTTTTGGACGTAGCCCCAGGGTGGGGGTGAACCACGATAACTTTGTGCATTGTGCTTTATGCTTCGACCTAATGTGTTTATCTCCTTCTTGGATAAGTGCTTGTTGTGATTAAATAGATCTAGTTATGCTCTGTGCTTATGATATATGAATGAATGTTAGATCTGATATATAAGATGCTTAGTTCTTGATTTGTTGAATCTAATCTGTATTTTTTTGGGTAAGTATTGAATCATCCTTAGTCTAAGTATTCACTACGATGCTCTGTGCTATATGTGAAGTACCATAAGGGTTAAATATTGATGAATGATGTATGCCAAGTGCCCTGTAAAAGATATAATCACAGATCGGTGTCCCAGCTAAGGTGGCAGACATCTGAGTCCTGCAACCACCCCTTCCTCTACCTCGGGTGAGACTTCATCTACTTCGCAGGTGTTTCCGAAAGGGTCGATAGTTAGGGTTTTGTTGGTGTGCTCTTGAGCATTGAACCCTGGGTCTTCCCCTGTGCCAACAAATAGTTTCATTGTCGGGACCTGGAACTGTGATTGTTGGGAACTAAAGAAGAAAAAGATTTATGTGAAATAAGCTCTGTGTGTAGATCTGTTGACCTAGTGCGCAGTATTCTAGTTGACCTACGAAGCTTTGTGCCGAGAAAGAAAGTTTAGATCTAGAGGAAAGAGGTCAGATCTGCAAGAAAGAGGTTGATACTGAAGAAAAGAAGTGAGATCTGAACACTTTATGCTCTGAGAAAGGTAAAAGTAGAAATTTCAGCAGAAACGAGGTAAGATCTGTAAGCTCTAGCCTCTAGTAAAGGTAAGAATAGTTCAAGTTTTAGATATGAAAGCTTTGTTCTCTATAAAGGAAAGATATGTGGAAACTATTTGTTTATGAGGCATGAATTTAGGTACGCTTGATAGATTTTGTCCTAGCCTGAAAACTAGAGCATTGTTAGATAAAAGAAATTTTGATATGAATAGAAATAGTGAAAGATATGTTATACCTATGCATAGAAAGAATTTTCATACTAACCAATGGATGCAAGATCCTAGAAGGAATTTTTTTTAGGCTAGCCATCATGATCCTAGCGCACAGCACAGGAAGAGTTGGGGATCATGGACGAGAAAGAGAGGATTAACTCTTTGTTACAATTGTAGAAGACCAGGACATCTTGCTAAGGAATGCCCTGAGAGAAACCCTAGTTGCCTCTGTTGTAAAGTTATGTACCATGAAGTATTGGATTGCCCTAGAATGATTGATAGACTTGAAAAACTGAATATGGAACAAGAAAATTATGAAGGAGATCAAGAGACTAAAATTATGGAAGAACCCTAGAAAGAATCAGAGATCATGTTACCGAAAATAAAAGAAACCCTAGATGATCATAAGGATGTCAGTTTGTCAGAGATCTTCAAAGAAAAGGAGAAAATCAAAGTAAGAATAGGAGACTTCGAAATTGACTGTTCTTTGGATGAGGGAACACCAATGAACATTATGACAGAAAGCACTTGGGAAACCCTAAGAAGGCCTACTCTGGTCCCTTCACTAGGAAACATCGGATTGTTTAAAGGAAAAATGGTAACCCTATGTGGAAGAATTACCCAGATAGCTATGAGTACCCATGGAACTTTGACAGAGGAAGAGTTTGAAGTCATTATATTTATTGAGCACTGTACC
The DNA here is from genome assembly GCA_010110895.2 of Picea sitchensis. NCBI lineage: Eukaryota > Viridiplantae > Streptophyta > Pinopsida > Pinales > Pinaceae > Picea > Picea sitchensis. Next base: position 88,700 of record SNQJ01S0071280.1, on the reverse strand, counting down.
CCATTTCTATCTTTGTTAGGAAATATTTGGATTGAAAAAGACCAGATCCTAAGGAAAGAAGAAAAGGAAGCCCTAGAATAGAAGAATAAAGAACTCATGGAATTTATGACTAGAAGGATCGCCTACTTGATGGAGGAACAAGAGAACAGATCTCAGTTGTTAAACACTAGGGACCTCGATGTCGAAGCTATAAGAGCATTAGAGGAACCACAGAAGACCGAAATACCTAATCCATCTGATGAAGGAGTATTACCCTTGGATCTAAAGAAAGAACCTCAGCAGCGCGAAGTGACTATGTCAAGAGAATATAAGACTGAGAATGGAAAAAGGATGACCAAGACTAAGCTCACTAAGAAAAAGGCTAGGAAGCTAAGTAAGAAGAGGGCCAAAATTGGAAAGTTACAAAAGACTCCAGAGGAAACTTTGCAGAAGGAAAAATCACAATAATTGAGCTTCGCCGAGATATCAGAACAGCAACATCTGGCACTTCACCATGGCACAGAAATATAGCCATTGGATCGATATACCCGTTCGACTTCCGCACCGAACGGGTCGAATTTTTTTTTTGGGTTCCCACTAGACCTTTGGATAGCACCAGAACGGATAGAACATAGTTAATTAAAGCCCCATATCCATTGCAAGCAGACTGTTGTTAAGTTTCCCTACTTAGTTCATCGTACCACGCATCAAAAATAATTTTGCTAGATGAGAATTTGAGCCTGAAACTTGAGATTACTTCACCCTACGATCATTTGCTTGTTCCCATACTATTCATCATAGTCTCTGAATTCATTTTCACACCTGAGCTAGTGGACCCAAGCTTGTATCTCGGACGAGCTCAGTGTTGTTGAGAAAGTACTTGAAGAAGTTTTGATTGAATTAATGGCTGAGAGAGTCATGTCAGAAAGAAGGATGTCTGCAGGCGTACAAGCATCATCAACATGAGGATTCCAAGCTTCTCCCTCCACTGCTCGCGGAGTAGGACCTTCTATAACCACGACTGAGACAAGAACAAAGAACAGAGACGATATTTCAAATGCCAAGTTGATCCCGTGCATTTTGCTCGTTTACATGCCACCTTTGAGCAGCAATATTAACCATGACAGTGTACCCAGAGACTTTGAGTACACCTTGATCACCGCATATCTTACGAAAGGGGTGCGTGCAGTACGTGCTGACCAGGATAATCTCGTAGCACTGAAATTTAATGACTTTAACCTTGGAGATTGCAAAACCTACAGCATGTTAGCTCTGCATAAGTACTTAACTAAGAACAAAGGCAGAAATAATAAACTTTTCCTGCAGTTATGGACCCAGAACCTCACACAGTCCACACTTCTCAACGTAATGAAGATCCCTCACTTCGGCAGACACCAGGAAGTCAACACATGTGTTAAGTTGCTCATGTCTTGCTACCACGGTGGATACTTATGGTTGGACCGCCACATCACTATGGATCCAACTCTGATCAATCAGATCATAGGAATTAGCATGAAAGGCCCTGACCCACATGACTTTTACCCAGGCAAGACCTCAGACCGAGCATTAGCATAGCGGATAAAAGAAACTTATGGTGATGTAGAGAAGGGTATGCGAGGCTACAAGGTAGCCTCCATCTAGAGTGGTGTAGTGTGCCTTGCATGTCAGCTGATCCCAGGCAAGTTAGTTCGTAAGAACATACCAACACAGGTGACTGGCTTCGTAGTTGACCTCACAAGGAAGTGCACTGAGGGACTACAGATGAATTGGGCACAGTATCTTGTAAACCAGTTAGAGTTGGATTGCAGAGGAGCGCAAGACCAAGGGTATGAGTTCCACTTTAGTTGGTTTCTCATACTCATCACTTTCATCGCTTGGGAACTTCCAAAGTGAGCCACTTTTTTGGAGATTGAAACTTTCGAACCACTCGCTGCGAAGTTATGCATGATGTGGTACTCCAACGACATGAACAAGAAGTGGCAATCCAATGTTGTCTTCCACACCTACTTCAACCAACTAAAGAATGCAATTCAGTCTACACCGTGAATCACCCCAAACATACTTCATAGGTTTAGACCTTTGATGAAATTCAGCGCGGACCACCACTTCACCTATATTACAACGCGTGGTGATGAGCATAAACAACAGCTCCAATCCTACTACAAGCTGATAGAAGATGACTTGGAGGAGATTACCAAGGAATGGTCGGCGAACCTCCTTGTTGCAGCAGACCCCGTAGACATGTCCGACAAGGAAATCCCTGAAGTTATGCCAGATACACCTGGGCCAAGCAGGACTAAGAAGGATGACTAAGTTGAAGATGTCCCTAGCACGACCCCGAAGACTACTTCGATCTCACCTGCGCAGGGTGGTGATGGTGACAAGCTAGGTGGTACAGAAGTTGAACAAAACAGAGGCGAGGTAACTCCACTTAGAGAGGAGGAGGATCCCTCTATGAAAAGAAATATTACACCACCAAAACCCTCCTCCCGAAAGAAATCTAAGGCCACCTAGACCATGCTTAAAACTACCCTTACCCCAGATGACTTCGACTTCTTAATTGCTGCGCTGAATGATGTCTCATTAGAGCTCGCAGAAAAGAAAGAAGCAAAGAAGGAGGAGTTATTAAACTGAATCAAGGGCAAACTCAAAGAAGTGCAGCAGGCACTCCAGTACAACTGAGCAGTTTCTACAGCTCCATTGATAAACAAAACATCAGGAACAGACGATGAGCCCACTCAATTACACCAGATCATTGATCAAGTCGAAGCTCGCCTTCGATGAGATCAAGAAGACATAGCACAAGCCACCCAGGCTTTGATGCAAGCAAAGAAAGAACTTCTAGAACAACTGAATAAGGCAGAACGGGAAAATCTTTCCCTGAAAGCGAAGTGGGACGAAGAAAATGAATAGTTTCTAGCAAAGCAACTTGAAGTACAGGAAAGGGTTCACAAAGCACTTCACTCTGTGATGGTCATAGAAGTGAACATGGAAGACCGTCTCCCACAACAGGTGAACCAACTGGAAGAAGTAATCCAGCAAATCCAAAAACGCATCATAGATCTGGAGCTCCGTACCATGCCCAAGACGCCCCAAGAAATAAGAGATCTAAGAGAGGCCACTGCTCGAAGCGCAGTTGGTCGATTAAAAACCTTTTCCTTGGAATGCAAGTAGCTAAGCGCTAGAAGCACCTAGAATTATGAAACCCTCGAATAAAATACAGAATTGCAGACATTGGAGGCACATCTCCAAGAAGAAAAGCAGCTTGCAGACACGCTACAGGCGCAGATAAAGACTTTGACCCTAGTCAAAAGAATGAAGAGGTTCACAGAACAATGCACAGCCCAACAACAGGTACATACGCTGTAAAGTAAAGTGATTGAAGTCTCCCAACGACTTCATCCAATCCAAGAAAAGGCATGCCAACTATTCGCTGAACTTGAAAGCCAGGGAGATGAACTCAAATAGGTTGTCATCACTGCAAAACAGTGCCTAGAAGGACCGCTCAATGACACAGTGATATAGGAATTTACTGATCAAGAGGTTGTCGCACTGCAGCAGGTCGAAGCAGGTTGAGCCAAGCTCGAGGCATTCAAGGTGGAATTGAACAGACCTGAGTGACTTGGGACAAGTCACAGGTGAGTGTTGGGGGGTTGTTGGCCCTTGACCAAGTTTTGAAGAATACTTGGTCATATTTGACCATTTTTGGGACTGCGACAGCTTGCCAAAGATGGAGCGCAACGCGGAGCGGAAATTAGGGAAGCATTTTTGGGTCCCTTTTAGGGTTTTGGGTTGATGTAAATGGAAAGGGATGTCGGCCTGTGGGCTTACCCGCACTTAGGCCCATTTTGTAATCTATAAATAGATACTTAGGCAATGTAAGTATATGATAGTAATACATCTATGTGATGTATAGATAAAGGGTTAGTGCCAGTAGCTAGATCTGTATGATCAGATGTATATTGCAAGTGCTATGTGCAAGATTGTAAGGAGATTAGAAAGATCAGTGCAAGTTGTTGTAGTTTTGTGTTGAAGTGCAAGGAAGAAGGATCTAGTGAGCTGCGTATATCTTCTATCCTATGCGAAGTAAGGGTCATTGAAGCTCTGTTCTGTAACCGCTTGATTGAGATAATATAAATAAGAAGACTTTGTCGACGTAGCCCCAGGGTGGGGGTGAACCACGATAACTTTGTGTATTGTGCTCTGTGCTTCAACCTAATGTGTTTATCTCCTTCTTAGCTAAGTGCTCATTGTGATTAAATATATCTAGTTATGCTCTGTGGTTATGATATATGAATGAATGTTAGATCTGATATATAAGATGCTTAGTGCTTGATCTGCTAAATCTAATCTATATTTATGTGGCTAATTACTGAATCATCTTTAGTCTAAGTATTCACTGCGATGCTCTGTGCTATCTGCGAAGTACCATAAGGGTTAAATATTGATGAATGATATATGTTAAGTGCCCTGTAAAATATATAATCACAGATCGGTGTCCCAGCTATGGTTGCAGACATCTGAGTCCTGCAACCACCCCTGCCTCTACCTCGAGTGAGACTTCATCTGCTTCACAGGTGTTACTGAAAGGGTCAGTAGTTAGGGTTTTGTTGGTGCACTCTTGAGTGTTGAACCCTGGGTCTGCCCCTATGCCAATAGTATTTTACCAGCTTCTTTTACCTTCTGGGCCTTTAGCCCCTTCTTCCCATGAGATAAGGTGCCATCCTATAAATAGGTCAAACCAATGCCCAAACAAGGGGAGTGGGATAAATGAGCGGGATATAAGATGAAACAGTGGTGTTATGATAGGAGTGGATGATGGATTTTCAGAAATTCCCCCAGTGGAAAACCAAAACCTATGGGCACAGGCTTGCTAGGGCACCCTGTTAATTCCCCTAAGCATGGTCAAGTGGGAAAATGTATGATCCAAGTAGTTGTTAGAGATAAAAGGAATTAGATGCATATATTTAAAGGTTTTAATGATCAAAAGTGACACATACCATGATACCTGGACCAATTACCTCACAGAGAAAGAACCTTCTATGATACAGGACCAAGCCGATGGTGATGGATGTTGTTGTTGATGACAAGACAAAGATGATGGAAGAAGAAAAGGATGGGCCCTCCAGGTCCATGCTCAGGTCAATCCTTCTCTCAGTACTCCATGTCTAGGACTTATGGGCCTCGAGACATGATCTCCTAGTTATCCCTAAGAAGCGGGGATAACAGGGACCACATGGCAATCAATGTTTGACATTGAATGCCCCCTTTTCCTTAATGCACACATACTCCCCGAAGTCCCCAAATCTCTCCACACAGCCAAGGCCATTCGAAGACCGACGTTCAACATTTGATGATTGAATGTTTGATGTTCGACATTCGATGTTCTATGTTGAATGTCAACACTCGATGCTCAACGTTTTATGTTGAACATCATCATTCAGTGTTCGGTGTTCTATGTTGAACATCGTCGTTCGACATTCAACATTCAAAGTTCTATGTTGAACATCAATGTTCAATACTCATCATTCTATGTTGAACGTCGACGTTCAACGCTCGGTGTTCTATGTTGAATGTCGACTTTTGGTGTTCGACATTCTACGTTGAACGCCCCTCTACGACACTACACCCAAAATCCTCCGAAATCCAAAAGTCATGTAATCCTAGAGTCCTGGTCGCATCACCAACCACGTTGGTTAGGTGGGCATGAACCAAAAGATGAAACGTGGCGAGGGACATATGTGACATGTGTCCTCATTAGGGGGTGACACATGTCATGCTCAAATAAGCATAATAGTTTTGCAAAACATCCATATCCTGGTGACATGTGGCACGTTAATCATGGGTCCATGTCAACCTGGGTGACGTCATCATGCCACATCACCTCGGGATGAAAACCTTCCAAGCCCTCTGATCCCATGGTCAAGATTCATCCACGTAGACCTCAGGATCTACGACCTCCATCGCTTCACAACTTGGATGTTCGAGGGTTTCATGGTGTAATCCTCTCCTTACTCCTGGAGTAGGTCAAAGTTGAATTGACCATGGGGTAGATCGAATAGTCATGAGTGGTAACGAAGCTCCTCTAGATCAATGGTTGTTTTTAATTCATGACTCTGACATTCAGGAGTTTTGGCATGTAGTTTCTAGCTACTTCTTAGAGTGCTAAGTCCCCGGACTATAGGATATAGAGACTCGTGTCCTTAATGATGGACGAATGGGATGGAATCCAGCCTCTGATGCTCCAACAAAGTGCACATTCACCATCAAATCAAAACCCCCCGAATATACTCGATCCGTGGACACGTGTCCTGGTCGATGGTAGGTTAAGAGGGGTTCTCAACGGAGTCCCCAAATCGACGGCTGAGGAGGACCCCGAAGGATCCAAAGATCGACAGTCCACATTACTTTGTAAATTTGACATTTGAGAGATTTGGAGGTGCAATACCTTTATTCTTTCAAAGCGGTCAATAATAGACTAACCTTGACGCAGATATAACGGCCATGGTAATTCCTAAGTGTCCTTAGATCTACGGCCCACATTGCATCATGGTCGATAAGTGTATTAGGGTTTAACGTGGGGATGAGTCCCATGGTAATGGGTAAATGATTGCCAGTTGTCGGTCCACCGTCAATCCATCGAATCGACAGATCATCTTCAGTGCAATTTGGTCTTTGAAATACTTAATTCCTCGGGGATCCTGACTCTCGGAGTCCCGAACACTTAACTCCCTTAGAACTTAGCCCAGAGATCCTAGGCCTTAGTTAGATGGAGATTTGTCAAGCCCCAAAGGATACAGTCATACCTCTTGGCCAAGATTTGATTAAGGTTGCAACACCCCGAATATCCAAACTCCAGGACTTCCGAAGCGAGAAAGGCTTAATTCCTTTTGGCTAGCACAAGGTTCCCATACCTTGGTCATATGGATCCTCTAATGAATCTCGGGTTGTAAGATCTACTCTTGACCAAGATTTGGCTAAGGCTCTAGGTATGAGCCTGTGGTCTCTTAGGCTAATGGTTTGAAGGAACCTCCCTCCAAATTTGCATAACTCTAAGTTCTAAAATAGGACGGGGTATCTTCGAACCAGCCTAGAGGCCCAACTCATCATCTTACACTCATTCACATGCAGTGTCTTACAGAATAACATTTAGGAATTCTCATTATAAATTAGATGTTGTAAACCTTAGTCACATACACATACATTCAGTCATGCATTTAAATTCAATTTTACAGGGTTCAAAAGATACTTATCTATTACATGTTGCAACCAGTTAAACGACTATGGGTGTTCACTTTTCCACCCAACCATAGGCTCAAATGCATTCATTATTAGCACTCTGGCCATCCTCATGCCAAGCCATGATATCACTAGGGAACTATGCCATTTCTTAGAGGCCTCTCTGTCACAATATCCCTGCGAGGTTTATTATATGCTTCCCCAACATCAAGTTCACAACCTTCCTCTTTTATTCTACATATCTGGGTCATGTGTTCCCCTATGTGCATGCGTTCTTGTCTGGTGTCTCTCTTGCTCTCTGTGGAGCCTCACACGCTCTTCTCTTCCTCTTCTGTGTATTCTCCTTTTTCTCTATTTTTTGTATATCTTTTCCCATGATGGTTCTCCACATATCATTTTCCTTCTGTAAGAAGGAAACTCGATTCAACCTAGTCTACCAAACTCTGCGGTACTTCGGGATGACATTCTTCAGTCAGACCATGCTTCCATTCATGGGGGTGGTTGAATATTCAACCCCCATTCCTTCCTTCATTAATTGATTCCTCTCCTTGGGATCCGGAGGGGGTTGATCATTCCCAACAAGGGGAAATTTTGGGTCATTTGACATAATGAACCCTCTCTTATAGTTTTCCCATTCTTTCCTCTAGTGATATCATGGCCAGTAATTCAAGTCTTCACCCCCATAGTAAGTCATTGGAAATCTAAACAATAATACATTTACATCGTTCACATGCCTTAGCATGATAATCATAATTAACGATTAATTACAAGATGGGGAAACAAGGGTGTTACACCTTTCAACAATGTTGAAGAACTCACTGCACTCGATAGAAAACTCCACAATATACCCTTCTTTCACATGCTCAAACCAGAACTCAATATCTCTAGCCCACTTATTATCCACGGATTTGAGCCTATTGATTGTATTTTGGTCCCACACCAGTGATTGTTTGGCTCCCCAAGCATAATTAATCCATGTCTTCCTTCTTATCCACTCATACAATAAACAAGGAAAATCAACAAAGCAAATTTCATGTAAATTTGTATAGATGTACTTATCTTTCCAATGTCCGAGGTTGATCTACAGGTTCTTGGTCTCTCGTCACATGAACTTGTCCTCATTTTCAGCTATCTAATATTGTATCTCCTTCTTGGAAGGTTTCCACCTCATTTTCTTCCTTCACCATGTAGTGCAAAACCTCTAGGTCTCAACAACATAACCATTTGTTGGCTTGGGGTGGGGGGTTAAAGACCCAATTTTCGATAATATTTACCAAAACAAACCCATAGGCACCATCATATTCAGTTTTCAAGGATTGAAGAAGGTCTCACCCGATACACCATGAGAATCAAAGAGACCATCACTCTTGTGCAAGTTGTGAAGGAATACAACATAAAGGAAACCTTCAGAATTGACCAGATGCAGAGATAAATGTGCTTAGGATATACTCATCCATTTCAACCATTCAAGGAAGTGAGATACAATAGGGTTGTATCTTGGTAAAGGTACATTAACATTCAACACGGAGATGAGCTATACACTCAGATCTTGATCTATTTTTTTCTCTCATGATAAAAGTAGACATAAAAATAGGTAACAACTAAACTTAACTCAAGATCTGGCTCGTCTATCTCCCACAATACAATCAACTCTCTCTTCCCAACCCTTACATATCCCCATGCATCCCCCCATATATTACAGGGAGTATGGAAATGATAACAAACTTGCCAACTCATCCATAACCTTGACCATGACCAGTCGAGTTGTTACAAAATTAGTTGCAATGATTCTTGGAGATGTTTTTGGATCTTGGTTTCTTTAAGTCCTTGCACGTAGTACAAAAAAGTTTGGCGCGTGCAATGAAAAAACATGTTGGCGTGCATGGTACAAAATGGGTTAGTGTGTGAATTAAATCTTTGGTTGGCGTAAACTCTGAAACTTGGCAATGTGCAATGCATATTCTCAAGTGTGCACATAGTACTGACTTGTGGTGTACACACAGTCTTCAAACCTTAGGTGCTAACATATATAACCACCAAATTACTTGAATCAAAAGTAAAAGAAAATGTTTTTTGATAATGATACTTCTCTTTGCAAGAAGTTATAGACTAGAAAATAACAATCTAGTCTTAAGAATTAACTGTTTATAAAGAAAGAGGAATTGTCCCAATGCATTGACTTTAATGGAAATATAATCCCTTGTTTTAACATTGATGCAATATATGTTGTGAGTTAAATATGCCTAAGGGAAATCAAGTAATTTCATTGATTTCAAAAATGATATAATGTAAAATAATATGGTGCATTGATTTTAGTAATGATATAGTGAAAAATGATTCAATGCATTGATCTCATAAATGATATAAAGAGAAGTGAACCAATGCATTGATTTCAACAATGAGATAGTGCAAATTATCTAGTCTGTTGAATTTAACAGTAACATAGTGCAAAACAATTTCAAAATTCATATTATAATATTGTGAAAGAGGCTCTTAGTTATATGCACAAGTCTCCTTCACTTCCTTAGTATTTGGATATAAAACCATATTCATTATGTTTTTTATTATAATGTTAAGATATATTAAATGCATTGATACAAACAATGCATTAAAATCAAAAGCATGCAATATAATATAATTAGAATTATGAGAAACAAACGAGGTGGAATAAACTATTAATATTAAAAAGAAATAGATGTAGGGTATTACTTTTACTACATATCTCAAGTTAAAGGTATTGAATGGTCTTTTATTTCAACTTTCTTCTCATACATGATCAATATGAAAAGATGAGAAAACAAAGGTGTGGTTATAAGAAAAGTTGGAGAAGATATATTGAGATTGAGATTGTTCATTGTGAAATCCATCTCTTTTTTATTATATTCATCCTATTATTTTGTATTGTTCACATTTTTCATCATTTAACATTGCTACTTTATTATTATTCGCCTTATTAGTCACTGTCATAGGCATAGAGGGACTATAGCGATCGATAATTCGTTGACTTCATATTAGTTTTTCCTTTGACCACAAATATTTGCATAATCTCTATTGTTGGAGGTAGGGAACTAAAAACATTGATTTTTATATACTAAAAAGTACCATGTATGTAGTGATTTGATTGGATAACATGTTGGAGGTCTTATTGTCGGCTTTGCTATTCCCAATGTTTGATATGTTAACATATCCATACTTTTTTATCTTGTACAGTATTTTTGAATCATATATTTTTCGTATGTATTGCTTGAATGTAGATTAATGCTAGCATTAGTTCGAATGTTTGTCTTAGAATTTTCTGCTACCTAAATTTATGAAAATGTTTGATATGCTAGCATATCCAAAGTTTGGCCTTCGAATACATTCTCTAGTGTTTGAACTATTGTTACATAAATTATGATAAAAAAAATTGGGTACGTCACAGACCTACCACACTGCATTTTTTTCTTAAATATTTACAGATCATTTCTGACAGACTTAAATGTTTACCTAACAGGCTTGGCAACGTTGAATGTTTACTTAGCAGGATTGTTACAATACATTTTCTTCCATTTTTTTTTATTTATATGCTTCAACGACATTGTTGGTTCACTGGTTCATGCTTTCTTTTTGCATATCCACTGATTTCTTATTTGCCTGTTGATGTTGTTCTTGTTTTCCTATTTGTCTTGTTGCGGTTTGCACGTTTGGGGTTCTGCAACCGCGATTGGAACTGCGTCATTTCTGGTGGGTTGGTTGTTGCTTTATTCTTTGTTCGTTGTATGTTGTTTATTGTTGTTTGATTCGACTTTGAAAGGTTGGTGTCATGTGGTTGCAGTTGGGCCTTTAGTGCTTCTTAATTGGGTTGTTGTTTGTTGTTTTTTCTTGTTTGCCTAGGGTTTGCAATGTTGGGGTGTTGCATCCGCAGTTGGATCTCTTGTTACATTGTTTTGCAGTTGACTCTCCAAAAAATACTATTAAGATAAAATAACATACACAAAAATTGCAGTCAATGTAAATTACATCTCTTACGCGTTGAACCAGAGTTTGTCGGCCTCAAACTATATTTCATAGCTGGCGATGTTTTCTCCATGGTTTATGTCTTACTATGGTTTCATAGTTATGAGAGTAAGTTTTGTTGTGTGAGTGATATAGTTGTTCTCTCCCTTTTTTTTCCTCTTGTAAACTATGTTTCTGGTTCTATAGTTTCTCACGTTTTTGTGGTCATTCCGACTGACTGTCATTCGGTTGCATACTTAGCCAGTTTTGTGGATGCGGCTTCGTGGATAGGTGCTATTGAACTATGGAAGCTCGTGTTCGGTGTATACATCTTGCACCCAGAACTTTCGTGCTCTACAATTCGACCTTGCACTCCTCAAACTGGAAACTGTGCCTCTGCCTGTGATGAGTTTGTCTATCCTACCTGCCTTTCCATACTTAGTCGAGTTTTCAAAGTTTGGCTATTTTTTCCATGGTTTATGTCTTACTATGGTTTCATAGTTATGAGAGTATGTTTTGTTGTGTCAGTGATATAGTTGTTCTCTCCCTTTTTTTTCCCTCTTGTAAACTGCGATTTTGGTTCTATAGTTTCTCACATTTCTGTGGTCATCCCGACCGACTGTCGTTCGATTGCATACTTAGCCAATTTTATGGATGAGACTTCATGGATAGGTGCTATTGAACTATGGAAGCTCGTGTTCAGTGTATACATCTTGCACCCATAACTTCCATGCTCTACAATTCGACCTCGCACTCCTTGAACTCGCAACCATGCCTCTGCCTGCGATGAGTTTTTCTATCCTACCTACCTTTCCATACTTAGTCGAGTTTTCAAAGTTTGGCGGGTTGACGCCTTTTCGGTTTCATAAAATTTAAAATCATTTGTCGCTCCCCTCCATCCCCGCTACCTTCCGCTCTTCCCAATAGACATTAATTATGCTTTCAAAAGTCACAACCGACCAGACAGATTTGAAAAGATTGGCTTTAATAAGCGGAAATATCGAGGACATCTCCCATTAAAATGAATAGACAAGTGAATATTATGGGATCTGGTAATTTATTTTGACTGCATTTTGAATTTGCAAAAATAAAAAAAAAAAAAAANCTCTTTTAGTTTTCTTAAAGGCTTCAGCATAGTCCACGAATGTGTCACCCACAGAGGCCTTGATGTCATGTCCCCCTTTAATATTGTGCATATATTAGATGTCAGATTTGAGAATTTGCTCAAATATGGGAATGTTAATATGTGTTATTAGTCACTATTCAATGTACATATTTGAAAATATTGGCATTAATAAGCGAAAATATTGAGAACATCTGTCATTAAAATGAATTAACACAAAATCTATGGAAGATCATCTAGAGTTTCTTTTAAATACTTATTTCCATTTCTCTCTATCATCAAAGAGTTGCGCTTTAGGGTGCCTTCATTCTAATGTTCTTGGTCATGGACATGTAATACAACTTAGAGATGCAATTGAGGCCCAAATGAAAGAAGAGAGATTGGTTTTATGTGACATGAGCTTTGAGTAAAAAAAGAAACTTTTTTATCCAACAGAAACTCAGAGAGGAGGAAACAAAAGAACAAGTATCTTATGGTTGGTGTTCTCCCTGTATTCGATGCTTTGGTTGGTTGAAAAGCCTTCCTGGAGACTTGTTTGTTGATCTTCTTTGTTTTTTTGCTGGGAGGTGTAATGGATTTCTAGGTCACGTGCAAAATACTTCTTCATTGAAGTATATAGTTTCTTCCAACAACATAGATTTGGCAAGTGTATCGAGTTCTGCAAATCGCATAATAATTTGTCTTCCTTGGGGGCATTGCACTTACCGTGGCTTGAAAAATGATCTGTGATGTTCATGAATGATGCAAAATATTACTCCATTTGCGAATGTAACCAGAAGCGGGTAACAAAAACTATATGGGTTGATAAAACAACATATTATCACTACGAAAGTTTCTATTTCAAAGTTTGTTGAGCTACTTCTGGGTGTGGTAACCGACTTGACAGAAAGCCATGTTCTTTGTCAAATTTTGTTCAGTTTCCTCTGGATGTAGTTACAGACTCCACATATTTGGCGTCACCTCCAAACATTCCAGACCTTTCTGTGGGTTGCCATATCTACCACCACTATGATGAAAGACATATTCTGATGTGATCTGCAACATTTGATACACTTGCCAGACCTGTGTTGATGTGTTCTGCAGCATTTGATACACTTGTCAGACCTGTGTTTCCCGAATAAGTCATGTACTTCAACAAAATAACATTTTGTAGCTGGGTTGGACATTCCTTCCAATTTACTGTAATAAAACAAAGAAGTTCAACATACAAATCTTCAAGCAGTCTTTTCAACCAAACAGATGATCGAATACAGGGAGAATAGCAGTCACAACATACTTGAATTTTTTTCCCGTCCCATAGTTGATGTCACATAAAATGAATCCCTTGACTTTGAATTGGGCCTGAATCACATTTCTAAGTTGTCTCGGATGTCGATGGTCAGGAACATTACAAGGAAAGAACCTTAAACCCCAAATTTTCAATGACAAAGGGAAATTAATACTTAACAAAGAATGGAATGTTGAATAACCATCCAATGGAAACAGGCCATATTTGGAAGAGACAAGTTATTCAAAAAAATATGATAGATCTAGTTGGAAACACCAATTAAGTCCAAGACCCGAAATTGATATTCAACTCATTTTTTACGAATAAAGGATTTGATCCTCAAGAAAACTGTCAACAAGCTTCATCAACATACATATTTTTTATTGGTCGGTGGTAGGCCAAATCACAATCATTGTGGTAAATAATCTCAGCTGTATTTTGTAACCCATCTTATTTGAATATAGAATAATTGAGGTTTTTTTTTTTAATAGTGTTTTCCAATATATGGTATTGCTTTTCATTTTATTTTCTAGCTTTTTTCCCTGTGTGTCATTAAACATGGACAACAAGCTTTTCTTTCTGTTGCCCACTACTTCAATTTAAATAAATGCTAATATGTTCGTTGCTTACATTTTACATTGAAGAATAATTTTTCATAGGCCATACTTATGTGGCGTCGTCCCTATACTTAAAGAAATAAATTGGAGGACCCGTCCGGCTTTCATTCTTCAAGGCCCGTAAATAGAATGAATTAATGACTTACAACAAGGAAACTCAAGTGTTGACGCTATGTTCTTGTTCAATATCTTTCATATATTGCAACTTCTTCTATTTGATAATATATGTGCATATATAATAATATGAGTACTATTGGAATAAATATAAAAACTTCCTCTTGGGAAAAACTTAGGCAATTATCTAGCCACGGGTCTTGGGTTTGCGGTATTGAACAACTATGTTCCCTATTCCGTCATATACATATTGCAGCCAAAGATCTTCCTTGATCTACAATTTATGATTTAACTAGTGATAACTCACCAGGGGTTCGAAAAGCTTGGCAATAATAAAGGAACGTCTAAAGCTACCTTAATTACTTAAATTACACCATTTTTTTATTAAATTTAAATTAATTTAGATATTAATGTTTATGGAAAGCCAACGTTTTCTCATGTAATTGCAAGGAATACAAGATGAATAGATGATAAGGAGTTTATCTCGTTGAAACCACAATGCAAATTCATGTTTCTTGTTGCGTTATATACATCTTGCAGTCAAAACTTTCATGGTTTCAACGAAATTTGTGAACCGAAGAGCATCCTGCAAATTGGGAGATCATTTGCATTTGAAACAGAAACAATCCATTAATATATATTAGTATGAATATTATTCAAATAAATATCAAAACATTTTCCATTAATACATATTAGTATGAATACTATTGAAATAGATATCAAACCTTTCTCTTGGCCAATACTTAGCCAATTATCTAGCCACCAAGCCCCAGGTTCTCGGTATCCAACACCTATGTCCCATGTTCCGTCATATACATCTTGGATCCAAAGAAATTCAGTGATCTGCAGTTTATGCTTTTACTAGTGAGAACTCAGCAGCAGTTCGAAAACATTGCCATTAATAAATGGAAAAAAAAAGGTTTTTTGACTGTTAGATACTTATCCCTTTTCCCCTTTTCTTTTTCTTGTCCATTATCACTTTCTGGTTTTATACTTAGTCGTCTTTCTATGATCGACAGTTGCATGGTTTGCGGGCTGACATATCTTCATCTCCATATGTATCTTCACATGACGAATCCGATCGATCGTTATTCCTTTCCATACTTAGTCAATTTTATGGTCGCGGTTGCTGGGTTGGAGCATACAAACTCGTCTTTTCTTCTTCCTGCCTATTATCACTTTCTGGATATATACTTAGTTGTCTTTCTATGATATCCAGTTCTGGGGTTGGCAAGATGACATGTCTTCATCTCCATCTATATCCTCACATGACGAATTTGACTGACTGTTGTTCCTTTCCATACTTAGCCAATTTTATGGCTGCAATTGTTGGGTTGGCGCTTACGAACTTGGTTGTTTATTGTTCCATTATATACATCTTGCACTCAAAACATCTGTGATCTACAATTCCACCATGGGTTCCTCGTATACATTAACTTCGTTCACAGTATCTGTCGCTGCCTTCCATCCCCACCAACTTCATGTCCTTCCTGATATACATTAAATATGCTCTTACTAGTGACAATTGGACACACTGGTATGAAAGAATTGGTGCCCCCAGCTCCGCCATATACAAATTGACTACCAGACTCTGACATCGTCCCCTCTTCTATGTTACACATTATGCATTCAAATGTTTCGAACTATACAATTTGGTCGTCGGGGCCTTGCGTCCTCTGGGGAAACCTTGTGACCCTATTTTGGATCCTCACATTCGTGGGTTCACAAAAAATCTAAGTCGTAGTAATTGTTTCCTTTTCTATCCATCCTCGTACTTCTTTCCAGATATGCAACACCAAAGGTTTAATACTATAACGACATCATGCAACAAGCATAAAAAAAATCGTCATTAATAAGAAAAAGTCGAGACAACCAACCATCCCTACATAACTTGTCCAGAAACATGAAAAGAAGATCTTGCTTAGCGAAAGCAAGTCCCAGCCATCATTTTCGTGTTCCGTACTCGCACACTTTTTCTATTGCGAGTTCTCGGATTGACAGCCTAAAAATTGTGTTTCGAATTTTTAGTGAGTTGCAAACTCTTAATTTTTCATGATATACAATTTGTCCACATGAATGTATAAAAACTCTTAATTCTCCTCTCCCCCCCCCTCTATTATCCCTTTGTGGTTCTATATTTAGTCCTAGCTATATTATCATGGCCTCATGGATTCGCAAATTGACAACTCTTTATCTATATATTCACACCATCAGCCCGACCGATCGCGGTCCCTTTCAATACTTAGCCAATTATGTGATCATCGGGTCCCAAGTTTACGGTATCCAACACCTATGTCTCATGTTCCGTCATATACATCTTGCACCCAAAGAAATTTCGTGATCTGCAATTTATGCCTTTGATAGTGAGAACTCACCAAGGGTTCGAAAGGATTTGCATTAATAAGAGAACAATAGATGTTCTTCTGTGAGATACTTAGTCCTTTTCCCCCTGTCTTCTTCCCGTGTATTATCGTTTTCTAGTTATATACTTAGTCTCTTTTCTATGATCGTGGGTTCCAACATTGGCATGTTGACATATCTTCATCTCCATCTATATGCTCACATGACAAATCCGACTGACCATTGTTCATTTTCATACTTAGTCAATTTTATGCCCGCGGTTGTCAAGTTGGCACTTTCGAACTTTGCTACTTCTTGTTCCGTGATATACATCTTCCACTCAAAAAAAATTTGATCTACAATTCCTCCGTGGACTCCTTCATCCCTTTTCCTTTTTTTTCTTCCCGTGTATTATCATAGTATAAAGTATGGACATGAGATTTTATAGAGCATGTACGGATTCCACGTTCCATACCCAGCCACTTTTTGGATCGCGGGTTCTCAGGCGGGTGGGCTCAAAATTGGGCCTCCATTGTTTTGTGCCCTACAAATAGCACCCATAATTTTGTGATATACAAATTGACAAGAGGACCTGCGGGATAGCTAGCTCAACATTGCACTTTTATTGTTCCGTGTCCTCCAAACAGCACTCGCAGTTCCGTGAATACAAATTGACAAATGGACTCCAAGGATGGTGGGGTCAATATTGCCATTGTTTACGGATGGTAATCTCTATCAATTATCTAACAGTATCTAAAAACATTATTTTCAATACTAAATTTTCTCTTACTAGTGACAACTGGACACACTAGTATGAAACAATTGGCATCACACCCTCCACAATATACAAATTGACTACCGAATTCTGACATCATCCGCTCTTCCGTGTTACAGATTATGCATTCAAATGTTTCGAGTGACACAATTTGAACGTCAGGGCCTCGAGTCTTCTGGAGAGACCTTGTCAGCCTGTTTTGGATCCTCTTGTTTCTAGGTTCACGAAATGTCCAATTCTTGGATACTATTTCGGGTTGGTTCTTTCGAACTCTGCTGGTTCTTGTTTAGTAATATACATCTTGCACTCGAAATTTTCGTTCTCTACAATTCCACCGCGCACTCAGCCATTTTTCCCTTTTCTTCTTAGTGTGTGTTATCGCCTTCTGGTTATATACTTAGTCGCTTTTATATGATCACGGGTTCCAGCGTTGGCGGGCTGACATATCTTCATTTCCATCTATATCCTCGCATGACGAATCCGACCGACCGTTGTTCCTTTCCATACTTAGACAATTTTATGGTCGCGCTTGTTGGGTTGGCTTTTGAAATCTATTGCTTCTTGTTCTGTAATATACATGTTGAACTCAAAACTTCTGTCATTTACAATTCTACCACGGACTCCTCAAAATCGCAAGCTTCATTCTACCATGGTTCACAAATATTTCAAAGTATATGTCGCTGCCTTCCATCCCAACTAACTTCCTGTCGTTCCTAATATACATTGGTTGTGCTCTTAATAGTGACAAATGAACACAACAGTATGAAACAGTTGGCATATGGCCCTCCGCAATGTACAAATTGACTACCGGGTTCACATCTTGTACTCAAATTTTTCGTGATCTAAAATTCCAACGTGGACTCATTAGTCATTTTTTCCTTTTCTTCTTCCCGTGTATTATGGATTTCTGGTTATATACTTAGTCGCCTTTCTATGATCACGGGTTCCAGTATTGGCGGACTGACATATATTTATCTCCATCTATATAATCACATGACAAATCTGACCAATCGTTGTTGCTTTCCATACTTAGCTAATTTTATGGTCGCGGTTGCTGGGTTGGTGGTTTCGAACTCTGTTGCTTTGTGTTTCGTGATGTACATCTTGCACTCAAAATGTTTGTGATCTGCAATTCCACCACAGACTCCTCGAACTTGCAAGCTTCACTCTACCATGGTTCATAAATGTTTCAAAGTATCTGTCGCTACCTTCCATCCCCACTAACTTCTTGTCCTTCCTAATATACATTGGTTATGCTCTTACTAGTGTCTCTTTCTAGTGACAATTGCACACACTGATACGAAATAGTTGACATTCAGCCCTTTGCAATATACAAATTGACTACCAGTTTTTGACATCATCCCATCTTCTTTGTTACATATTATGCATTCAAATGTTCTGAACGATACAATTTGACCGTCAGGGCCTCACGTCTTCTGGGGAGACCTTGTCATCCTATTTTGGATCCTTGTGTTAACGGGATCACGAAATCTCCAATTCTTAGTCACTGTTTCGAGTTGAACATTCGAACTTTGGTGCTTCTTGTTCCATGATATACCTATTTCACTCAAAATTTCTGTGATTTACAATTATGTCGCGGACTCCTTAGTCCTTTTTCCCTTTTCTTCTTCCCATGTATTATCGCTTTGTGGTTATATACTTAGTCTCTTTTCTATGATCATGGGTTCTAGTGTTGGAGGGCTAACATATCTTCATCTCCATCTATATCCTCACATGACGAATCCAACCGACCGTTGTTCCTTTCCATACTTAGCCAATTTTATGGTTGTAGTTGTCGGGATGGTGCTTTCGAACTCTGCTTCTTCTTGTTCCGTGATATACATATTGCACTCAAAATTTTCATGATTTACAATTCCACCGCGGACTCCTTAGTCTTTTTTCCCTTTTCTTCTTCCCATGTATTATCGCTTTGTGGTTATATACTTAGTCGCTTTTCTATGATCGCGAGTTCCAGTGTTGGTGGGATGACATATCTTCATCTCCATCTATATCCTCACATGACGAATCCGATCGATCATTGTTCATTTCCATACTTAGCCAATTTTATGGCCACGGTTACCGGGTTGGTGCTTTCGAACTCTATTGCTTCTTGATCCGTGATATACATATTGCACTCAAAATTTCTGTGATTTACAATTCCACCGCAGACTCCTTAGTCCTTTTTTCGTTTTCCTCTTCCCATGTATTGTCTCTTTGTGGTTATATACTTAGTCTCTTTTCTATGTGTTGGGGTCCTATAATTATAGGTGAATCGATTCTTCGACTGTTGATTTGGCGTTTCTCTCGTGATGACGAAGTCCTGGCTCAGGTGATT
>SNQJ01S0071280.1:34948-46346 GCA_010110895.2 Picea sitchensis | reverse complement strand
GAGTTTTTATACATTCCTGTGGAAAAATTGTATATCACGGAAAATTAAGAGTTTGCAACTCACGGAAAATTTGAAACAAAATTTTTAGGCCGTCAATCCGAGAACCCGCAATAGAAAAAGTGTGCAAGTATGGAACATGGAAACACTGGCCGGGACTTGCTTTCACTAAGCAATATATTCTTTTCATGTTTCTGGACAAGTTATGTAGGGATGGTTGGTTGTCCTGACTTTTGCTTATTAATGATGATTTTTTTTACGCTTGTTTCATGATGTCGTTCTAGTATTAAACCTTTGGTGTTGCATATCTGGAAAGAAGTACGAGGATGGACAGAACATGAAACAGTTACTACGACTTAGAGTTTTTGTGAACCCGTGAATGCGAGGATCCAAAATAGGGTCACAAGGTTTCCCTAGAGGATGCAAGGCCCCGACGACCAAATTGTATAGTTTGAAACATTTGAATGCATAATGTGTAACACAGAAGAGGGGACGATGTCAGATTCTGGTAGTCAATTTGTATATGGCAGAGCTGGGGGCACCAATTCTTTCGTACCGGTGTTTCCAATTGTCACTAGTAAGAGCATATTTAATGTATATCAGGAAGGGCGCGAAGTTGGTGGGGATGGAAGGCAGCGACAGATACTATGAACGAAGTTAATGTATATGAGGAACCCGCTATGGAATTGTAGATCACAGATGTTTTGAGTGCAAGATGTATATAATGGAACAATAAGCAACCGAGTTCGTAAGCGCCAACCCAACAATTGTGGCCATAAAATTGGCTAAGTATGGAAAGGAACAACAGTCAGTCAGATTCGTCATGTGAGGATATAGATGGAGATGAAGACATGTCAGCCCACCAACCCTAGGACTGGATATCATAGAAAGGCAACTAAGTATATATCCAGAAAACGATAATGGACGAGAAGAAGAAAAGGCGAGTTTGTATGCGCCAACTCGGCAACTGCGGTTGTAAAATTGACTAAGTATGGAAATGAATAACGATTGATCAGATTCATCATGTGAAGATACAGATGGAGATGAAGATATGTCATCCCGCCAACCCTGCAATTGCCGATCATAGAAAGATGACTAAGTATAAAACCAGAAAGTGATAATGGACAAGAAAAAGAAAAGGGGAAAAGGGATAAGTATCTGACAGTCAAAAAACCTTTTTTTTTCCATTTATTAATGGCAATGTTTTCAAATCGCTGTTGGGTTCTCACTAGTAAAAGCATAAACTGCAGATCACTGAAGTTCTTTGACTCCAAGATGTATATGACGGAACATGGGACATAGGTGCTGGATACCAGGAACCCAGGGTTTGGTGGCTAGATAATTGGCTAAGTATTGGCCAAGAGAAAGGTTTGATATCTATTTCAATAGTATTCATACTAATATGTGTTAATAGAAAAAGTTTTGATATTTATTTGAATAGTATTCATACTAATATATATTAATGGATTGTTTCTGTTTCAAATGCAAATGATCTCCCAATTTGCAGGATGCTCTTCGGTTCACAAATTTCGTTGAAACCATGAAAGTTTTGACTGCAAGATGTATATAACGCAACAAGAAACATGAATTTGCATTGTGGTTTCAATGAGATAAACTCTTTATCATCTATTCATCTTGTATTCCTTGCAATTACATGAGAAAACGTCGACTTTCCATAAACATTAATATCTAAATTAATTTAAATTTAATCAAAAATTGGTGTAATTTAAGTAATTAAGGTAGCTTTAGATGTTCCTTTATTAATGCCAAGCTTTTCGAACCCCTGGTGAGTTATCACTAGTTAAAGCATAAATTGCATATCACAGAAGCTCTTTGGTTGCAATATGTATATGACGAAATAGGGAACATAGTTGTTCAATACCGCAAACCCATGACCCATGGATAAATAATTGCCTAAGTTTTTCCCATGAGGAAGTTTTTATATTTATTCCAATAGTAATCATATTATTATATATGCACATATATTATCAAATAGAAGAAGTTGCAATATATGCAAGATATTGAACAGGAACATGGCGTCAACACTTGAGTTGCCTTGTTGTAAGTCATTAATTCATTCTATTTACGAGCCTTGAAGAATGAAAGCAAGACAAGTCCTCCAATTTATTTCTTTAAGTATAGGGACGATGCCACATAAGTATGGCCTATGAAAAATTATTCTTCAATGTAAAATGTAAGCAACGAACATATTAGCCTTTATTTAAATTGAAGTAGTGGGCAGTAGAAAGAAAAGTTTGTCGTCCATGTTTAACGACACACAGGGAAAAAATGTAGAAATTAAAATGAAAAGAAATACCATAGTTTGGAAAACACTATTAAAAAAAAACCGCAATTATTCTATATTCAAATAAGATGGGTTACAAAATACAGCTGAGATTATTTTCCACAATGATTACGATTTGGTCTGCCACCGACCAATAAAAAATATGTACATTGATGAAGCTTGTTGACAGTTTTCTTGAGGATCAAATCCTTTATTCGTAAAAAATGAGTTGAATATCAATTTTGGGTCTTGGACTTAATTGGTGTTTCCAACTAGATCTATCCTAGTTTTTTGAATAGCTTGTCTCTTTCAAATATGGCATGCTTCCATTGTATGGTTATTCAACATTCCATTCTTTGTTAAGTATTAATTTCCCTCTGTCGTCGAAAATTTGGGGTTTAAGGTTCTTTCCTTGTAATGTTCCTGACCATCGACATCCGAGACAACTTAGAAATGTGATTCAGGCCCAATTCAAAGTCGAGGGATTCGTTTTATGTGACATCAACTATGGGACGGGAAAAAAATTCAAGTATGTTGTGACTGCTATTCTCCCTATATTAGATCATCTATTTGGTTGAAAAGCTTGCCTGAAGATTTGTATGTTGAACTTCTTTGTTTTATTACAGTAAATTGGAAGGAACATCCAACCCAGTTGCAAAATGCTATTTTGTTGAAGTACATGACTTATTCGGGAAACACAGGTCTGGCAAGTGTATCAAATGTTGCAGATCACATTAGAATACATCTTTCATCAGAGTGGTGGTAGATATGGAAGCCCACAGAAAGGTTTGGAATGTTTGGAGGTGACGCCGAATATGTGGAGTCTGTAACTACATCCAGAGGAAACCAAACAAAATTTGACAAAGAACATGGCTTTTTGTCAAGTCGGTTACCACACCCGGAAGTAGCTCAACAAACTTTGAAATAGAAACTTTCATAGTGATAATATGTTGTTTTATCAACCCATACAGTTTCTATTACCCGCTTCTGGTTACATTCACAAATGGAGTAATATTTTGCATCATTAAAAAACATCACAGATCATTTTTCAAGCCACGGTAAGTGCGATGCCCCCAAGGAAGAAAAATTATTATGTGATCTGCAGAACTCGGTACACTTTCCAAATCTATGTTGTTGGAAGAAACTATATACTTCAACGAAGAAGTATTTTTCATGTGACCTGAAAATCCATTACAACTCCCAGCAAGAAAACAAAGAAGATCAACAAACAAGTCTCCAGGCAGGATTTTCAACCAACCAAAGCATCGAATACAGGGAGAACACCAACCAGAAGATACTTGTTCTTTTTTTTCCTCCTCTCTGAGTTTCTGTTGGATAACAAAGTTTCTTTTTTTACTCAAATCTCATGTCACATAAAACCAGTCTCTCTTCTTTCATTTGGTCCTCAATCACATCTCTAAGTTGTCTTACATGTCCATGACCAACAACATTAGAATGAAGGCACCCTAAAGTGCAACTCTTTGATGATAGAGAGAAATGTAAATAAGTATTTAAAAGAAACTCTAGATGATATTCCATAGATTTTGTGTTAATTCGTTTTAATGAAAAATGTTCTCGATATTTTTGCTTATTAATGCCAATATTTTCGAATATGTACGTTGAATAGTGACCAATAACACATATTAACATTCCCATATTCGATCAGATTGTCAAATCTAGCATCTAATATATGCACAATATTAAAGGGGGACATGACATCAAGGCCTCTGTGGGTGACACATTCGTGGACTATGCTGAAGCCTTTAAGAAAACTAAAAGAGCCAATTTTTTTTATTTATTTTTTGCAAATTCAAAATGCAGGAAAAATAAATTACCAGATCCCATAATATTCACCTTCCTATTCATTTTAATGGGAGATGTCCTCGAGATTTTTGCTTATTAAAGCCAATCTTTTCAAATCTGTCTGGTCGGTTGTGACTTTTGAAAGAATAATTAATGTCTATTGGGAAGAGCGGAAGGTAGCGGGGATGGAGGGGAGCGACAAATGATTTTAAATTTTATGAACCGGAAAAGGCGTCAACCCGCCAAACTTTGAAAACTCGACTAAGTATGGAAAGGTAGGTAGGATAGACAAAGTCATCGCAGGCAGAGGCATGGTTGCGAGTTAGAGGATTGCGGGGTCGAATTGTAGAGCACGAAAGTTCTGGGTGCAAGATGTATACACCGAACACGAGCTTCCATAGTTCAATAGCACCTATCCATGAAGTCACGTCCATAAAACTGGCTAAGTATGCAACCGAACGACGGTTGATTGGAATGATCACAGAAATGTGAGAAACTATAAAACCAAAAATGCAGTTTACAAGAGGGAAAAAAAAGGGAGAGAACAACTATATCACTGTCACAGCAAAACATACTCTCATAACTATAAAACCATAGTAAGACATAAACCATGGAAAAAATAGCCAAACTTTGAAAACTCGACTAAGTATGGAAAGATAGGTAGGATAGACAAACTCATCGTAGGCAAAGGCACGGTTTCCAGTTCGAGGAGTGCGGGGTCAAATTGTAGAGCACGAAAGTTCTGGGTGCAAGATGTATACACTGAAAACGTGCTGCCATAATTTTATAACACCTATCCACGAAGCCGCATCCACAAAACTAGCTAAGTATGCAACCGAACGACAGTCGGTCGAAATGACCACATAAATGTGAGAAACTATAGAACTAGAAACACAATTTACAAGAGGAAAAAAAAGGGAGAGAACAACTATATGGCTCACACAACAAAACTTACTCTCATAACTATGAAACCATAGTAAGACATAAACCATGGAAAAAACATCGCCAGCTATGAAATATAGTTTGAGGCCGACAAACTCTGGTTCAACGTGTAAGAGATGTAATTTACATCGACTGCAATTTTTGTGTATGTTATTTTATCTTAATAGTATTTTCTGGAGAGTCAACTGCAAAACAATGTAACTAGAGATCCAACTGTGGATGCAACACCCCAACATTGTAAACCCTAGGCAAACAAGAACAAGAAACAAACAACAACCCAATTAAGAACCACCAAAGGCCCAACTGCAGCCACATGACCCCAACCTTTCAAAGTCGAATCAAACAACAATAAACAACATACAACGAACAAAGAATAAAGCAACAACCAACCCACCAGAAATGACGCAGTTCCAATCACGGTTGCAGAACCCCAAACGTGCAAAATGCAACAAGATGAATAGGAAAACAAGAACAACATCAACAAGCAAATAAGAAATTAGTGGAGATGCAAAAAGCAAGCATGAACCGGTGAACCAACAATGTCGCTAAAGCATATAAATAAAAAAAATGGAAGAAAATGTATTGTAACAATCCTGCTAAGTAAACATTCAATGCTGCCAAGCCTGTTAGGTAAACATTTAAGTCTGTCAGAAATGCTCTGTAAATATTTAAGAAAAAAATGCATTGTGGCAGGTCTGTGACGTACCCAAATTTTTATTATTATAATTTATGTAACAATAGTTTAAACACTAGAGAATGTATTCAAAGGCCAAACTTTGGATATGCTAGCATATCAAACATTGCTATAAATTTAGGTAGCAGAAAATGCTAAGACAAACATTCGAACTAATGCTAACATTAATCTACATTCAAGCAATACATACGAAAAATATATGATTCAAAAATACTGTACACGATAAAAAAGTATGGATATGTTAACATATCAAACATTGGGAATAGCGAAGCCGGCAATAAGACCTCCAACCTGTTATCCAATCAAATAACTACATATGTGGTACTTTTTAGTATAAAAAATCAATGTTTTTAGTTCCCTACCTCCAACAATAGAGATTAGGCAAATATTTATGGTCAAAGGAAAAACTAATATGAAGTCAACGAATTATCAATCGCTATAGTCCCTCTATGCCTATGATAGGGACTAATAAGGTGAATAATAATAAAGTAGCAATGTTAAATGATGAAAAATGTGAACAATACAAAATAATAGGATGAATATAATTAATAAGAGATGGATTTCACAATGAACAATCTCAATCTCAATATATCTTCTCCAACTTTTCTTATAACCACACCTTTGTTTTCTCATCTTTTCATATTGATCATGTATGAGAAGGAAGTTGAAATCAAAGACCATTCAATACCTTTAACTTGAGATATGTAGTAAAAGTAATACCCTACATCTATTTCTTTTTAATATTAATAGTTTATTCCACCTCGTTTGTTTCTCATAATTCCAATTATATTATATTGCATGCTTTTGATTTTAATGCATTGTCTGTATCAATGCATTTAATATATCTTAACATTATAATAAAAAACATAATGAATATGGTTTTATATCCAAGTACTAAGGAAGTGAAGGAGACTTGTGAATATAACTAAGAGCCTCTTTCACAATATTATAATATGAATTTTGAAATTGTTATGCACTATGTTACTATTAAATTCAACTGACTAGATAATTTGCAGTATCTCATTGTTGAAATCAATGCATTGATTCACTTCTCTTTATATCATTTATGAGATCAATGCATTGAATCATTTTTCACTATATCATTACTAAAATCAATGCACCATATTATTTTACATTATATCATTATTGAAATCGATGCAATTACTTGATTTACCTTAGGAATATTTAACTCACAACATATATTGCATCAATGTTAAAATAGGGGATTATATTTCCATTAAAGTCAATGCATTGGGACAATTCTTGTTTCTTTATAAAGAGTTAATTCTTAAGACTAGATTGTTATGTGCTAGTCTATAACTTCTTGCAAAGAGAAGTATCATTATCAAAAAACATTTTCTTTTACTTTTGATTCAAGTAATTTGGTGGTTATATATGTTAGCACCTAAGGTTTGAAGACTGTGTGTACACCGCAAGTCAGTACTGTGTCCACACTTGAGAATATGCATTGCACATTGCCAAGTTTTAGAGTTTACGCCAACCAAAGAATTAATTCACGCACTAACCCATTTTGTACCATGCACACCAACATGTTTTTTCATTGCACGCGCCAAACCATTTTGTACTACGTGCAAGGACTTAAAGAAACCACGATCCAAAAAGATCTCCAAGAATCATTGCAACTAATTTTGTAACAAATCAACTAGTCATGGTCAAGGTTATGGATGAGTTGGCAAGTTTGTTATCATTTCCACACTCCCTGTAATATATGGGGGGATGCATGGGGATATGTAAGGGTTGGGAAGAGAGAGTTGATTGTATTGTGGGAGATAGACGAGCCAGATCTTCAGTTAAGTTTAGTTGTTACCTATTTTTATGTCTACTTTTATCATGAGAGAAAAAAATAGATCAAGATCTGAGTGTATAGCTCATCTCTGTGTTGAATGTTAATGTACCTTTACCAAGATACAACCCTATTGTATCTCACTTCCTTGAATGGTTGAAATGGATGAGTATATCCTAAGCACATTTATCTCTACATCTGATCAATTCTGAAGGTTTCCTTTATGTTGTATTCCTTCACAACTTGCACAAGAGTGATGGTCTCCTTGATTCTCATGGTGTATCGGGTGAGACCTTCTTCAATCCTTGAAAACTGAATATGATGGTGCCTATGGGGTTTTTTTGGTAAATATTATTGAAAATTGGGTCTTTAACCCCCCCCCCCCCAAGCCAACAAATGGTTATGTTGTCGAGACCTAGAGGTTTTGCACTACATGGTGAAGGAATAAAATGAGGTGGAAACCTTCCAAGAAGGAGATACAATATTATATAACTGAAAATGAGGACAAGTTCATGTGATGAGAGACCAAGAACCTATAGATCAACCTCGGACATTGGAAAGATAGGTACACCTATACAAATTTACATGAAATTTTCTTTGTTAATTTTCCTTGTTTATTGTATGAGTGGATAAGAAGGAAGACATAGATTAATTATGCTTGGGGATCCAAACAATCACTGGTGTGGGACCAAAATACAATCAATAGGCTCAAATCTGTGGATAATAAGTGGGCTAGAGATATTGAGTTCTAGTTTGAGCATGTGAAAGAAGGGTATATTGTGGAGTTTTCTATCGAGTGCAGTGAGTCCTTCAACATTGTTGAAAGGTGTAACACCCTTGTTTCCCCATCTTGTAATTAATCATTAATTATGATTATCATGCTAAGGCATGTGAACGATGTAAATGTATTATTGTTCAGATTTCCAATGACTTACTATGGGGGTGAAGACTTGAATTACTGGCCATGATATCACTAGAGGAAAGAATGGGAAAACTATAAGAGAGGGTTCATTATGTCAAATAACCCAAAATTTCCCCTTGTTGGGAATGATCAACCCCCTCTGGATCCCAAGGAGAGGAATCAATTAATGAAGGAAGGACTGGGGGTTGAATATTCAACCACCCCCATGAATGGAAGAATGGTTTGACTGAAGAATGTTAGCCCGAAGTACCGCAGAGTCTGGTAGACTAGGTTGAATCGAGTTTCCTTCTTACAGAAGGAAAATGATATGTGGAGAACCATCATGGGAAAATATATACAGAAAATAGAGAAAAAGGAGAAGACACAGAAGAGGAAGAGAAGAGTGTGTGAGGCTCCACAGAGAGTAGGAGAGACACTAGACAAGAATGCATGCACATAGGGGAACAAACGACCCATATATGTAGAATAAAAGAGGAAGGTTGTGAACTTGATGTTGGGGAAGCATATAATAAACCTCGTAGGGATATTGTGATAGAGAGGCCTCTAATAAATGGCATAGTTCCCTAGTGATATCATGGCTTGGCACAAGGGTGTCCAGAGTGCTAATAATGAATGAATCTGAGCCTATGGTTGGGTGGAAAGGTGAACACCTATAGTCGGTTAACTGGTTGCAACATGTACTAGATAAGTATCTTTTGAACCCTGTAAAATTGAATTTAAATGCATGACTGAATGTATGTGTATGTGACTAAGGTTTACAATGTCTAATTTATAATGAGAATGCCTAACTGTTCTTCTGTAAGACATTGCATGCAAAAGAGTGTAAGATGATGAGTTGGGCCTCTAGGCTGGTTCGAAGATACCCCATCCTCTTTTAGAACTTAGAGTTCTGCAAATTTGGAGGGTTCTTCCTTCAAACCATTAGCCTATGAGACCATAGGCTCGTACCCAAAGCCTTAACCAAATCTTGGCTAAGAGTAGAGATTACAGCCCGAGATTCATTAGAGGATCCATATGACCAAGGTATGGGAACCTTGTGCTAGCCAAAAGGAATTAAGCATTTCTCGCTTCAGAACTCCAGGAGTTTGGAGATTTGAGGTGTTGCAACCTTAATCAAGTCTTGGCCAAGAGGTATGACCGTATCCTTTGGGGCTTGAAAAATATCCATCTAACTAAGGCCTAGGATCCCTGGGTTAATCTCTAAGGTATTTAAGTGTTCGAGACTCCGAGAGTCAGGATCCCCGAGGAATTACGTATTGCAAAGACCAAATTGCGCCGAAGATGATTTGTCGATTCAATGGATTGATGGTGGACCGACAACTGGCGATCATTTACCCGTTACCATGGGACTCATCCCCATGTTAAACCTTGATACACTTACTGACCATGATGCAACGTGGGCCATAGATCTAAGGACACTCAGGAATTACCCTGGCCGTTATATCTGCGTCGAGGTTAGTCTATTATTGACCGCTTCGAGAGAACAAAGGTATTGCACCTCCAAATCTCTCAAATGTCAAATTTACAAAGTAATGTGGACTACCGATCTTTGGATCCTTCGGGATCCTCCTCAGCCATAGATTTGGGGACTTCGTTGAGAACCCCTCTTAACCGGCCATTGACCAGGACACATGTCCACGGATCGAGTATATTTGGGAGGTTTTGATTTGATGGTGAATGTGCACTTTGTTGGAGCATCGGAGGCTAGAGTCCATCCCATTCATCCATCATTAAGGACAGGAGTCTCTATATCCTATAGTTCAGGGACTTAGCACTTCCGGAAGTAGCTAGAAACTACATGCCAAAACTCCTGAATTTCGGAGTCATGAATTAATGAGAGCCATTGATATGGAGGAGCTTCGGGACCACTCATGACCATTCGATATACCCCATGGTCAATTCAACTTTGACCTACTCCGGGAGTAAGGAGAGGATTACACCATGAAACCCTCGAACGTCCAAGTTGTGAAGCGATGGAGGTCATATATCCCGAGGTCTAAGTGGATGAATCTTGACCATGGGATTGGAGGGTTTGGAAGGTTTTCATCCCGAGGTGATGTGGCATGATGACATCACCTAGGTTGACGTGGACCCATGATTAACGTGCCATGTGTCACCAGGATATGGATGTTTTGCAGAACTATTATGCTTATTTGAACATGACATGTGTCAACCCCTAATGAGGACACATGTCACATATGTCCCTCGCCACGTTTCATCTTTTGGTTCATGCCCACCTAACCAATGTGGTTGGTGATGCGACCGAGACTCTAGGATTCCAGGACTTTTGGATTTCAGAGGATTTTGGGTGTAGTGTCGTAGAGGGGCGTTCCACATAGAATGTCGAAAACTAAATGTCGACATTCAACATAGAACACCGAGCGTTGAACATCGACGTTCAACATAGAATGTTGAGTATTGAACATTGATGTTCAATGTAGAACTTTGAATTTTGAATGTCAAACAACGACATTCAACATAGAACACCGAACACTGAATGATGATGTTCAACGTAGAACGTTGAGCATCGAATGTTGACGTTCAACATATAACATCGAATGTCGAACATCAAACATTCAAACATCAAATGTCGAACGTCGATCGTCAAATGGCCTAGGTGGCGTGGAGAGATTTGGGGACTTCGGGGAGTATGTGTGCATTAAGGAAAAGGGGGCATTCAATGTTGAACGTCAACCGCCATGTGGTCCCTGTTATCCCCTCTTTTTAGGGATAACTAGGAGATCATGTGTCAAGGCCCACAGGTCCTAGACATGGAGTACCGAGAGTAGGGTTGACCTGAGCATGGCCCTAGAGGGACTATCCTTTTCTTCTTCCATCATCTTTGTCTTGTCAGTAGCAGCAACATCCATCATCATCGACTTGGTCCTGTATCAGAGAAGGTTCTTGCTCCGTGAGGTAATTGGTCCAGGTATCATGGTATGTGTCACTTTT